>ML106912.1:46552-95757 GCA_003697995.1 Taxidea taxus jeffersonii
AAAAATAAATAAAAATAAGAATGTGACCTCTTCTATCTTTTAGATTAGAAGACCATATAGCAGAAGACTGTCTTGGCCTTTTATAAGAAAGCAGAAAGACCTAAAAGAAAAGGAAGAGAACTTGGGAAATTCTCTAAGACAGTTTTGCTTGAGATGACTGGTGTGATGCTGGAAGTATGCTCTTCCGGTGTTATCTGACACACAGAGAAGACAGACAATTCTACTTTAAAGTTGTTTAAAAGTATGCAACAGCAACATAAAACATAAAACAAAAATGATATAAGCAAGTACTTGTTATATTCTAGGCAATATATCACATACTTTACCGATACTTTTACTCATTTCTTCCTCACCCAAACTCAATGAGATAGACATTATTATCCATTTTCCCAAGTTAACTTGTTCTTAGAGTTAAGGTCACACAACTTATGTGTGATAAAGGAAGTGAGAGTTTAAACCTGACCTTATCTGATTCTACAGAATACCTGATACAAATATTATAACAATAGAGAAAGAGAAATATCTAGAAAAGTTCAAAGGTCGAAAGAGTTTTAAAGCTGCAGCCCATAAACTACTCTCTAGATTTGGCTTGGAAAGCTAAAAGAAGTACTTTAGTTTTAATAAGGTGACAAGTTTTTTAAGAGAGAGAAAAAGCTGGAGGAAAAAGAGCTTTCAAAATACCAAAGCTGTACAGGGTTGGCCCTGGGCCACGGAGGCCTAGGAACCAAGGACGTTGATGGTTAAAGTTTTCTGTGGATAACAGGCTACCCAAAGTTTTTTAGTTAAGTAACTATTAAGAGTAGGTTTCTTATAAGGTGAGCTAGTTAGGCCATGCACCTAGATACTAGCGACTTTAATATTTTACTTCAAATTATTCTTCTTTGTGACTGTGAGTAGGTGGCAATTATAAAGACTATTAAGTACCTGTTTTATGCCAGATATTGTTTTAAATGCTCAACATTTTATCCCAACAACAACTCCTCAAGGTGGGTATAGTACCTGTCTTAGCATTCCTGTTTTAAGGATGAGGAAATTGTCATGGTACAAGTTCAGGCAAACTGATGTCAGGGCCCACACTTTACCGTTATATTATATAGATGTTGTAGTAGACTGGTAACTACAATAATTCAGTAAGTGGTATTTTATTCATAATCATTCTGTTATTGGATAAAAACTTTATTTTTATCCAATAGCAGAATGAAAAAAAAACTTTATTTTTCTAAAATGATTTATCTTAAATTGTCACTTAGTGAGCAGATTTAATGATTAGTAGTGTTTGTTATAATGTCATTTAGTGACAACCAGTTGGAATCAGTGAGGATAGCTATACTACAGTTCCTTAGAGAATGTGTTGTTGAATCAGTATATTGTATGTCTGAAACTAATATAAAACTGTATGGTAACTATACTGGAATTAAAATTTAAAAAGAAAATAAAGACTATCTAAAAAATTAACTCCATATAATGATCTTGTATTCTCTGAAATCTATAATTTGATATCACATAAGTGAGAGAGAAAGCTTGTACATCTTAGCATGGTTGCTGATTTATTGAGCTATTGATGTTTTAATAGTCAGATGATACATTATATATAGAAACTTTGATATTCTGTAATGTGACAAGGCAATTTCTTTGTTTTGTACACTGCTCCAAAGTGATAGGAGCTCATAATATACAATTCTTAAAATGGAAACAACATTATTCATTATTATGTGTAACACAGCTTGATTATTCTGAATGTAATATATATTTTGAAAGTTGATATAATTAACAGATTATATTAATAATGCAAAAATTTTATATTAGATCAATAATTAGTGAATAAACCTAAAACATAAAATGTTTCTTTCTTAACCATATTGACTAGAGCAAACTTTTGTGATCAGATTCTATAATCAAGTAAAGAAAATTCAAGCATTCTAAGAAATTTGAAGCTTGGAAATATTTTTAAATTAGATATATTAAAATCATTATTTCAAGACCAAATTAAAATGTATCAAAATCAACTTGCATATAATAATGTATTTAAATGACTAGACTCTAATAATGCCACATGTTTGGATAAAAAGTGAAAGACAATCATTTTTAAGTTTTCATTTACCTGCAATTTGGATAATTTGAATTTCTCACACCGAATCAAGTATTAACTTTGTGGGGTGTCTTGATGGCTCAACTGGTAAAGTATCTGCCTTTGGCTTGGGTCATGATCCCAGGGTCCTAGGATCAAGCCCCAGCTCAGGCTCCCTGCTCCGTGGGGAGCCTGCTTCTCCCTCTCCTGGCCCCTGACCCTGGTTGTGCTCTGTCTCTCTCTCTCTATCAAATAAATAAATAAAATAAAATAAAAAGTAGTAAATGAGTAATAACATTTTTTCAAGAAAACTTAATACTTATAACAAAGTATAAGTTAATATGTGGACTTTTGAGGTTCACTATACTTTGGGGAAAATTTTAAAAATATGATAGCAAATAAAACATCTTTTATACTAATATACTAAAACATTTTAGCAGATATTTCAAAACCTCTAGGGTATATGAAGAGTTTGAAAAAATTAGACTCTATTACCACAAGATACAAGTATTTTCAAATGTTTATTTTTTTCAGAATTAATACCACAATGCAATTCTTATTGGAATCATATTAAAGATAATAGATGTGTGTGACAAGTTTACCAGTGTAAAAAGTCATCATTAATAAATATAAGCTGCCGTTTACTCAGCAGAAATAAGTTTTAAAGCAGGGTTTTGACAGTGTAGTATTATTATCTAAAATCTGCTATTTTAAAAGTTTCCTTTAAAAGTTAAGGTTACCTACAATTAAATCAATGATAAAAGGCCAAAATACACTAGTTTGATATATAAATCCAATCCCATTTACAATTAGCCAAAAAGTTCCTTTAGAATTAAATGATCATACGATTCAATATAACTCATGGCTGGCTGGGGAGTAGAACACTGAGTTACAGAATATAATTTTAAAAAATTGATGCTGTTAGTTTTGTAAATAATTTAATTTGGTTTATATCAAAAGAAGACATTTAAAGAAAAAAAATTCAAACACACACTTTGAGGCAGCTCTGGTTGCTGGCATCCTACCCCTTATCTATAAAAGAATGCTTGCTGGCATTATGTTCCATCAATTCGTTTGTGATTTCTAAATTAATTCTGAAGGAAACCACAACTTACTTGAAGATCCCGCTGAGTGTCTGTGTGCCTGATTTTTTTTCTCTCTCTTCACAGACAAAGCACTTCCACTGGTCATGGAAAAAAGGTCTAAATCCGTGTCTTCTCTGCTTACAAGTCTTGCCTGGGAGCAATGGGAGAGAATGTATACAATCATGAAACAAAATATGGCATTTTCTGAATGCAGCTCACATTACCCCAAATAAACAAACAGGCTCTGTCAAACAACCTTCTTCAAAATGATACCACAATCCTTTACTGCTGCCCAGGCAGAACAAATGCACTATGTCAAAGCATTTTTTGCAAATAAGAGCCGATTTTAAAATTGAGGTTTGCTATTTGAGTGTGTACAACAAAAGAAAACCTTTTAGTACAGCAATTTTGATGAAAATCAATCTTAAAGGCAACTGACGAAACTTTAAACAGCTTAACATCATTTATTTACCAAGAATATTATTTAACTCTTAATTGAATGTTAGAAACGTCATATTGGATTATTTTCTGCAAAATTTATATTTTACCAGTTACAAGTATTAGTCTTCTCAACAATATTCTTCAACGGGCCTTTCCTCTCATGTTTATATACTATAAAGTCACAAAAGATCTCTACCTTCTCATTAAAACCATTTTTAATATAAAAATATTACACATTAAGTCTAATTTAAGGGTGATTATAAATATAAAGAAATTTCAAGCTATATTATTTTAAGGACATAGGATTAAATAATTGATCACATCTGAAATTACTATCTGAACTTTTATTACTACCTGGGACTGAACTTAACAGTCGAAGAATCACTTCTTGCTTACAAAATATTGTTTTACTTAATGTTTAATATCATTAAGTACCAATTTATCAGGATTCAACCCTGAAGTAAGGGAAAATGTCATGATGGAAAGCAAAGCAGCCTCAAAATAACTGGGATTTAACCCAAACCACAGGATGCTTGAAATCCTGTGAGAAAGCACTGTCCTAATGTTCGATGTGAGAAAAATTTAAGTAGGGCAAGATAAAGCCATAAAACCATCACTGTACTTAAAAAGCTATCCCCATATGATGGGCTACAAAATCCCATGAAAACAGAATCTAAAAATCATTCTTCTTCAGATTCAGATCTTTGCCCTTCTCCTTTACATTCCCCTTCCCAAATTCTTCTCACTGTCACAAGCATGGACTTCTCATTGTTAAGTAAGCAAATTGGCTATTGCTGAATTCAGAATAGAAACTATTTTTTTTAAGATTTTATTTATTTATTTGACAGATAGAAGTCACAAGTAGGCAAGGAGGCAGGCAGAGAGAGAGGAGGAAGCAGGCTCCCTGCCGAGCAGAGAGCCCAATGCGGGGCTCGATCCCAGGACCCTGAGATCATGACCTGAGCCGAAGGCAGAGGCTTAACCCACTGAGCCACCCAGGTGCCCCCAGAATAGAAACCATTTTATGTCAATCACTTGTTTTTTTTTTTTTTTAAGATTTTATTTATTTATTTGACAGACAGAGATTACACAAGTAGGCAGAGAGTCAGGCAGAGAGGGGAGGGGAGAAGCAGGCTCCCTGCTAAGCAGAGAGCCCGATGCGGGACTCGATCCCAGGACCCTGGGATCATGACCTGAGCCGAAGGCAGCGGCTTAACCCACTGAGCCACCCAGGCGCCCTGTCAGTCACTTTTTGATGCACCTGGCTAAGTGATACAATTGTATTGCCAAAAGACCTCAGTAGAAAACTTTTAAAAATGAAATAAAAAACAGTTGGCTTCCACTTTATACTTGTGATTGGTATGAAAAATATTATACATTCTTTCTGAACTTTATTTCAATTAGTGTACAAAAGCACATATCTATTATTTCCATTACAATAGCTCCATCAATACTAAGACTTAAAAAGAGCTAGTCAAGAATAAGGGGAAAATAACAAAGCAATACTACAGTTTTGGTGAGATCAGTTACAAAACAATGAAAAACAAGGTAACACCACAGGGACCCTCCTGCTAGCTAAAGAGGCTTTAACTACAAGACTCAAGATTTGAAAACCAATAAAACTACTGTGAACATTTGTGTACAGGTTTGTGAGTGAACATAAGTTTATTTCTCTAGGAAAAATGGCCAGGAGCTGAACTGTTGAGTCATATAAGTGTATATTTAACTTTATAAGAAATCGACGGTTTTGTTCCAAGTGGCTATACCATTCTCAGCAAATGTGTGAGAAATCCAGTTGCCCCACATATTTGTCAGCACTTAGTATGGTATTTTATCTTAATATTTTATAATGATATTATATAGTAGCATTAATCATTTTCGTAGTGACTCATAATGTTTAATATCTTCTCATATGCTTGTTTCTATCTGGTTAGTCTCTGTTCATTTTGTTCATTTTCTAATTTCACTGTCCAATTTATTTATTTTTTACAGATGGCTACTGTGATGATTAATTTTCTGTGTTGACTTGATTGGGCCACAGGATACTGAGATATTTGTTTAAACATTATTTCTGGGTGTGTTTTCTAGGGTGTTTCTGATGAAATTAGCATGTGAATAGGCAGACTAAGTATACCAGATTGCCCTCTCAGGCATCATCTAACCCACTGAGGGACTAAATAGAAGAAAAGATGGAGGAAGGGAGAATTCACCACTCTGCTTGACAGATGAAGCTGGAACATAGGTCTTCTCCTATTTTAAGACTGAACTTACACAATCGGCACTTCTGGTTCTCAGGCCTTCAGACCTTGGCTGGATCTTATGCTATCAGTTGTCTTGGTTATCAGGCATTTAGACTTACTAGAACCTATACCATTGGTTCTCCTGGTTCTCAGGCCTTCAGAGTCAGACTGGAGCTATACCACCAGGGTAATTCCAGGGTCTCCAGGGTCTCCTGGGTCTCCAGCTTGCAAATCATGGGACTTCTTAGCCTCCAAAATCAAATGAGCCAATTCCTTATAATAAATAATACATAATTTCTTATAATAAATACATAAATCTATCTATAAAATCTCTTTATATATATATGTATATACATCTCTCCCTCCCTCCCTCCCTCCCTCTCTCTCTCTTTCTCTCTCTCGATTCCATAGATAGATAGACCAAAGGGCCAATAGTGTAAGTTTCAGGCCAAGTCTGAACGTCTTCTCTTCTCCAAGTCTGACTCTTCTTTGTTGTTTTTCAAGGTTGCACTGGCTATTATAAGTTCTGTTTACATATACAAAGAGATTTTGTATAAGATTTTATATATTAGATATAGATAAATACAGTTATAGACATCCTGCTGATTCTCTTTCATCCCTGCCTAATATAACTAGCAAATGATTCCTTTGTACCTCTTTCCAGTAATTTATCCTCAGAAGCAACAACTGTTCTGATTTCTTTTACCACAGAGAGGTTAGTTTTTTCTGCTCTTGAACTTAACATAAATGCAATCATACAGTATTTTCACTCACTCTATTGTTTTTGGTATTCACTTATGTTGCTGTATGTATCAGGAGTTCATTTCTTTCCATTTCCGAGTAGGTATGTCATTACAATGAATATAAAGAATATACCAGTTTATCCATTCTGCTGTTGATAAACATTTATGTTGCTTGCATTTTTTTTGTTTTTATCAATAGAACTGCTATGTAATTTTCATATAGGTTTTTATGAAGACGTGTTTTCATTTCCTTTCAGTAAACATCTAGGAGTAAAATTAATGGGTCATAGAGTAGGAGTATCTATAACTTTATAAAGTGCCTATTTTCCTAAAGGATTTTATCATTTTTCATTACACCAGTAATGCATGAGAATACTAGTTATTCCATATCTTTGCCCACATTTGTGCTTTCTGGCTTTTAACAGTTCTAGTGTTGTGTAGTAGTATTTCATTTTTGTTTTAATTTAAATTAGTGTGCTTATTAACCATTCAAATATCTTCCTTTGTGAAGTCTCTCAAAGCTTCACCATTTTTAAATAACTTGAAGTATTTGTCTTTATATTGTTGATTTGTGGGAGTTTTTTCTACATATTCTGAATACAAGACCTTTATTAGATGTGTATATGTGGGGAGATGTTTATATGTAGAGGGTTGTGGAGGGCAGAGAGAGGGACGGAGGGAGAGAGAGAGAGAGAGAAAGAGGAGAGAAAGAAAATACAAATTTTTCTCCCAGGATGTGATTTGTCTTTCATTTCTTTTTATTTTCTGAATTATGTCTAAGTACAAATACTTTAAATCTGAAATACAATCTATCTTTTTTGATTTATGCTTTTTGCGTTCTACTTAAAAAAAAAAAATCTTTGCCTTCCCAGGTTTTTGAAAATATCTTATTTTCCTGGAGAAATTTTAGAATTTTAGCAGTTACATTTAGGCCCATAATTCATCTCAAATTCATTTTTAAGATGCAAGGTAGGAATCAAGATTCACTTCTTTTCCATGTATACAGTTGCCCAGCACTATTTGTTGAGAAAAAAATTATTCTTTTCCTCTTTTAATTGTTTTAGTACCTTCAAGGAAAATCAACTAATCTTATAAGTGTGGTATTTTCTGTATGCTCTATTATGTTCTGTTAATTCATAATTCATTCTTTCTGCGTATAACATATAATTTTGGTTACTGACTGGGGCTTTATAGTAAATCTTGAGATCAGATAGCGTGAGTCCCTTTTTTCAAGATTATGTTGACTATTCTAGATCTTTTGCATTTCCATACAAATTTTAAAATTTGTCCATTTCTACTAAAAAGCTTTCTAAAGGTCCATTGAATTTACAGATCATTGAGAATTGGCATCTTGCAATTTGAGTCCTTATACTCATGAGTATGATGTATCTCTTTATTTATTTTTTTAATTCTAACTTTTTTAAAGATTTTATTTATTTGTTTGACAGAGAGACACACAGGGAGAGAGCAAACACAAGTAGGGAGAGTGGGAGAGGGAGAAGCAGGCTTCCCACTGAGCAGGGAGCTAAGATGAGGGGCTAGATCCCGAACCCTAGAAGCATGACCTGAGTGGAAGGCAGATGCTTAAGGACTGAACCACCTGGGAACCCCTCTTTGATTTTTTTTTTCTTTAAGCATTTTTATTTAAACATATAATGTAACCCCACCACCCTCTCCTAACCCCTCTCCCCCCCACACACCCCTCAGTTTGTTTTATGACATTAAGAGTCTCTTTTGGTTTGTCTCCCTCCTGATCCCATCTCGTTTTATTTTTTTCTTTTCCTACCACCTTAACCCCCACCCCCGTAGCATCTCCACTTCCTCATATCAGGGAGATCATGTGATAGTTGTCTTTCTCCAACTGACTTATTTCGCTAAACATAATACGCTCTAGTTCCATCCATGTCATCGCAAATGGTAAGATTTCATTTCTTTTGATGGCTGCATAGTATTCCATTGTATATATATACCACTGCTTCCTTATCCATTCGTCTGTTGATGGACAACTAGGTTCTTTCCATAACTTGGCTATTGTGGACATTGCTGCTATAAACATTTGGGTACACGTGTCCCTTCGGATCACTATGTTTGTATCTTTAGGGTAAATACCCAGTAGTGCAATTGCTGGGTTATAAGGTAGCTCTATTTTCAATTTTTTGAGGAACCTCCATGCTGTTTTCCATAGTGGTTACACCAGCTTGCATTCCCACCAACAGTGTAGGAGGGTTTCCCTTTCTCCACATCCTTGCCAGCATCTGTCATTTCCTGACTTGTTCATTTTAGCCATCTGACTGGTGTGAGGTGGTATCTCATTGTGGTTTTGATTTGTATTTCCCTGATGCCCAGTGATGTGGAGCACTTTTTCATGTGTCTGTTGGCCATCTGGATGTCTTCTTTGCAGAAATGTCTGTTTATGTCCTCTGCCCATTTCTTGATTGGATTATTTGTTCTTTCGGTGTTGAGTTTGCTAAGCTCTTTATAGATTTTGGATACTAGCCTTTTATCTGATATGTTGTTTGCAAATATCTTTTCCCACTCTGTCAGTTGTCTTTTGGTTTTGTTGACTGTTTCCTTTGCTGTGCAAAAGCTTTTGATCTTGATGAAGTCCCAATAGTTCATTTTTTCCCTTGCTTCCCTTGCCTTTGGCGTTGTTCCTAGGAAGAAGTTGCTGCGGCTGAGGTCGAAGAGGTTGCTGCCTGTGTTCTCCTCAAGGATTTTGATGGATTCCTTTCTCACGTTGAGGACCTTTATCCATTTTGAGTCTATTTTTGTGTGTGGTGTAAGGAAATGGTCCAATTTCATTTTTCTGCATGTGGCTGTACAATTTTCCCAACACCATTTGTTGAAGAGGCTATCTTTTCTCCATTGGATATTCTTTCCTGCTTTGTCGACAATTAGTTGACCATAGAGTTGAGGGTCTATTTCTGGGATCTCTATTCTGTTCCATTGATCTATGTGTCTGTTTTTGTGCCAGTACCATACTGTCTTGATGATGACAGCTTTGTAATAGAGCTTGAAGTCTGGAATTGTGATGCCACCAACTTTGGCTTTCTTTTTCAATATTCCTTTGGCTATTCGAGGTCTTTTCTGGTTCCATATAAATTTGAGGATTATTTGTTCCATTTCTTTGAAAAAATTGGATGGGATTTTGATAGGCATTGCATTAAATGTGTAGATAGCTTTAGGTAGCATAGACATTTTCACAATATTTATTCTTCCAATCCATGAGAATGGAACATTTTTCCATTTCTTTGTGTCTTCCTCAATTTCTTTCATGAGTACTTTATAGTTCTCTGAGTATAGATTCTTTGCCTCTTTGGTTAGGTTTATTCCTAGGTATCTTATGGTTTTGGGTGTAATTGTAAATGGGATTGACTCCTTAATTTCTCTTTCTTCTCTCTTGTTGTTGGTGTAAAGAAATGCAACTGATTTCTGTGCATTGATTTTATATCCTGACACTTTACTGAATTCCTGTACAAGCTCTAGCAGTTTTGGAGTGGAGCCTTTTGGGTTTTCCACATATAGTATCATATCATCTGCAAAGAGCGATAGTTTGACTTCTTCTTTGCCAATTTGGATGCCTTTAGTTTCTTTTTGTCGTCTGATTGCTGAGGCTAGGACTTCTAGTACTATGTTGAATAGCAGCGGTGATAGCGGACATCCCTGCCGTGTTCCTGACCTTAGCGGAAAAGCTCTCAGTTTTTCTCCATTGAGAATGATACTTGCCGTGGGTTTTTCATAGATGGCTTTGATAATATTGAGGTATGTGCCTTTTATCCCTACACTTTGAAGAGTTTTGATTAGGAAGGGATGCTGTACTTTGTCAAATGCTTTTTCAGCATCTATTGAGATATGGTTCTTGTTCTTTATTTTGTTAATGTATTGTATCACATTGATTGATTTGTGGATGTTGAACCAACCCTGCTGCCCTGGAATAAATCCCAGTTGGTCATGGTGAATAATCCATTTAATGTACTGTTGGATCCTATTGGCTAGTATTTTGGTGAGAATTTTCACATCTGTGTTCATCAAGGATATTTGTAATTCTCTTTTTTGATGGGATCCTTGTCTGGTTTGGGGATCAAGGTGATGTTGGCCTCATAAAATGAGTTTGGAAGTTTTCCCTCCATTTCTATTTTTTGGAAAGGTTTCAGGAGAATAGGAATTAATTCTTCTTTAAATGTTTGGTAGAATTCCCCTGGGAAGCCGTCTGGCCCTGGGCTTTTGTTTGTTTGGAGATTTTTTTTTAAAGGTTTTATTTATTTATTTGACAGATAGAGATATCACAAGTAGGCAGAGAGGCAAGCAGAGAGAGGGGGAAGCAAGCTCCCTGCTGAGCAGAGAGCCCGATGTGGGACTCTATCCCAGGACCCTGAGATCATGACCTGAGCCGAAGGCAGTGGTTTAACCCACTGAGTCACCCAGGTGCCCCCTGTTTGTTTGGAGATTTTTGATGACTGTCTCAATCTCCTTACTGGTTATGGGCCTATTCAGGTTTTCTATTTCTTCCTGGTTCAGTTTTGGCAGTTTATATGTCTCTAGGAAAGCATCCATTTCTTCCAGATTGTCAAATTTGTTGGCATAGAGTTGCTCATAATATGTTCTTATGATTGTTTGTATTTCTTTGGTGTTGGTTGTGATCTCTCCTCTTTCATTCATGATTTTATTTATTTGGGTCCTTTCTCTTTTCTTTTGGATAAGTCTGGCCAGGGGTTTATCAATCTTATTCATTCTTTCAAAAAACCAGCTCCTAGTTTCATTGATTTGTTCTATTGTTTTTTTGGTTTCTATTTCATTGATTTCTGCTTTGATCTTTATGATTTCTCTTCTCCTGCTGGGTTTAGGCTTTCTTTGTTGTTCTTTCTGGAGCTCCTTTAGGTGTAGGGTTAGGTTGTGTATTTGAGACCTCTCCTGTTTCTTGAGATAGGCTTGTGTCGCTATATATTTTCCTCTCAGGACTGCCTTTGCTGTGTCCCACAGATTTTGGACCGTTGAGTTTTCATTATCATTTGTTTCCATGTTTTTTTCCAATTCTTCTTTAATTTCCTGGTTGACCCATTCATTCTTTAGAAGGATGCTGTTGAGTCTCCATTTGGGCTCTTTCCAAATTTCCTCTTGTGATTGAGTTCTAGCTTCAGAGCATTGTGGTCTGAAAATATGCAGGGAATGATCCCAATCTTTTGATACCAGTTGAGACCTGATTTATGACCTAGGATGTGATCTATTCTGGAGAATGTTCCCTGGGCACTAGAGAAGAATGTGTCTTCTGTTGCTTTGGGATAGAATGTTCTGAATATATCTGTGATGTCCATCTGGTCCAGTGTGTCATTTAAGACCTTTATTTCCTTGTTGATCTTTTGCTTGGATGATCTGTCCATTTCAGTGAGGGGCGTGTTAAAGTCTCCAACTATTATGGTATTCTTGTCAATGTGTTTCTTTGATTTTGTTATTAATTGGTTTATATAGTTGGTCGCTCCCATGTTAGGGGCATAGATATTTAAAATTGTTAGATCTTCTTGTTGGACAGACCCTTTGAGTATGATATACTGTCCTTCCTCATCTCTTATTATAGTCTTTGGCTTAAAATCTAATTGATCTGATAAAAGGATTGCCACCCCAGCTTTCTTCTGATGTCCATTAGCATGGTAAATTGTTTTCCACCCCGTCACTTTCAATATGGAGGTGTCTTCAGGTCTAAAATGAGTTTCTTGTAGGCAGCATATGGATGGGTTTTGGTTTTTTATCCATTCTGAAACCCTGTGTCTTTTGATTGGGGCATTTAGCCCATTTACGTTCAGGGTAACAATTGAGAGATATGAATTTGGTGCCATTGTATTGCTTGTAAGGTGATTGTTACTGAATATTGTCTCTGTTCCTTTCTGTTAATACTTTTAGGGTCTCTCTTTGCTTAGAGGACCCCTTTCAATATTTCCTGTAGAGCTGGTTTGGTGTTTACAAATTCTTTCAGTTTTTGTTTGTCCTGGAAGCTTTTTATCTCTCCTTCTATTTTCAATGATAACCTAGCTGGACAAAGTATTCTTGGCTGCATGTTTTTCTCATTTAGTGCTCTGAATATATCATGCCAGTTCTTTTTGGCCTGCCAGGTCTCTGTGGATAAGTCTGCTGCCAATCTAATATTTTTACCATTGTATGTTACAGACTTCTTGTTCCGTGCTGCTTTCAGGATTTTCTCTTTGTCACTAAAACTTGTAAATTTTACTATTAGATGACGGGGTGTGGATCTATCCTTATTGATTTTGAGGGGCGTTCTCTGCAGCTCCTGGATTTTGATGCTTGTTCCCTTTGCTATATTAGGGAAATTCTCTACAATAATTCTCTCCAATATACCTTCTGCTCCTCTCTTTCTTCTTCTTCTGGAATCACAATTATTCTAATGTTGTTTCATCTTATGGTATCACTTATCTCTTGAATTCTCCCCTCGTGATCCAGTAGTTGTCTCTCTTTTGCTCAGCTTCTTTATTCTCTGTCATTTGGTTTTCTATATCACTAATTCTTTCTTCTGCCTCATTTATCCTAGCAGTAAGAGTCTCCATTTTGCACCTCATTAATAGCTTTTTTTATTTCAACTTGATTAGATTTTAGTTCTTTTATTTCTCCAGAAAGGGCTTTTATTTCTCCCGACAGGGTTTCTCTAATATCTTCCATGCCTTTTTCGAGCCTGGCTAGAACCTTGAGAATCGTGGTCCTGAATTCCAGATCTGACATATTACCAATGTCTGTATTGATTAGGTCCCTAGCCTTCGGTACTGCCTCCTGTTCTTTTTTTTTGTGGTGAGTTTTTCCCGCCTTGTCATTTTGTCCAGATAAGAATCCGCTGTTCTCCTTGTTAAGTGAACTTGCTCTTGGCTGGATTTCTTGTTGATTTTCTCGGGGAGGGGCCTGTTGTAGTGATTTTCTAGTGTCTCTGCCCCAGGTGGAATTGCACTGCCCTTACCAGGGGCCGGGCTAAGTAATCCTCTCAGGTTCACTTTTGGGAGCTTTTGTTCCCTGAACGCTTTCCGTAGAGTTCCGGAGGACGGGAATGAAAATGGCGGCCTCCTAATCTCCGGTTCGGAGGAGCCGAGAGCTAGGGGCCCCAGTCTTCAGTGAGTCTTCAGAGAAAAGCGTTTAATCACTCCTGTCTCCCCAGCCTCCGGCTGCACTTGGAGAAAATCGTGCGTAATCAGTCCCGTCTCACTGGCTTCTGGGAGTGCTCCGAGCTCACGCAGCCTGTGACCAAGCATCTCACTTTCTGGCAGAGTCCCACCTGGAGTCTCCAAACCCTTTAAATCCCTGAGCTCTCCCGGGTCGGAGTCTCCCCAGATATTGTGGGGACCCCTCGCACAGAGCACCGGCCCGTGTCACAGATCACGGCTCTAGGTAACCCCAAGTTGAGAGCTCACTCCTCAGCTCTGTCTCCGCAGCCGGCTTCCCCACTCTAATACCTGTGAGCTCTGCAACACTCAGACACCCCCGATCCTTCTGTGACCCCGCGGGACCTGATTCCACGCTATCCCTGCGAGGTCTTCACCCCAGTTTAGCCTCTGGAGTGATGTCCCTCCCTGGAGCAGACACTTAAAAGTCCTGATTTTGTGCTCCGTTGTTCCGCCGCTTGCCGGGAGCCGGCCCCTCCCCCGGGGTCTATCTTCCCGTCGTGTTGGATTCACTTCTCCCCGGTCCTACCTGTTAGAAAGTGGTCGATTTTCTGTTTCTAGAATTGTTGTTCTCTTTGATCTCCTGTTGGATTTGTAGGTGTTCAGAATGGTTTGATAGGCTATCTAGCTGATCTCCTGCTGCCTGATGTCGTCTCAGCCTGCTACTTCTCCACCATCTTGACTCCTGCCCCCCCTCTTTGATTTTTTTAAAGCAATATTTGATAGTTATCATTATAGGAGCCTTGCACAACTTTATGTTAACATAATCCTTAAATATTTTAATTTTTTACATTGCAGTAAATAGAATATTTTTAATTAAAGTTTGTTGCTAATACATGATAGTGTGTACAAAGACCTATTTTAATAAATTATGACACATTTCTTTCCAGAATGACTGTACCAGCTATTACTTTGGCCATACATCAGTGTTTCCACATTATTGATAGCACTTTGCATTACCCAGTTTTCTAATTTTTTTCGTTCTGACAAGGATAGTCACACAATTTCTTAGTTTGAATTTTTATTTCTCTGGTCATGTCTTTACATACATTTATGCATTAATCATAATCCCTGTAAACTGTCTATGTATGTTTTTTCTATTGCATTTCTATTTCTTTTTCATTAGGTTACCTGACTTTATATTATTTATTTGCAGAAGTTGTTTCTATATCCTGATATTAAGCTATTGTTAGCTTTAGGCACTGAAAATAATTTGTTCATGTCTGTAATCTGTCTGTTAACCTTTTCTAAAAAATCCTTCATAGGAAGTAATATCTAATTTAAAACAGTTGAGTCAATCAAAAAAATTTTTGCAATATAACTTGCATCTTTTAAGAGAGAATTTCTTTACTGTGAATTTGCAAATATATTCTCAATTATTTTATCTGATCAGTTTTATAACTTTACATTTCACACTTGAGTCCTCAAACCTTTTAAATTCCATTGATTGTTATAGTGTGTATGGGTAATATACAGCACTGCTTTTCAATACAAGTCTAGTGAATTCTATTTACCAAATAATTTGACCTTTCCCACCTTTGTATATGCCATATTCCAATATAGTCACAGGTCTGTTTCCGAACTAACTATTCATATCCATTGGTCTATTTATCTGTACCAGAAAGTTTAGTTTTATACTAAGTCTTTATATCTTATGATGCAAGTTGGCTCTTCTTTTTCAAAGTTGACTTATATAATATTGTGTTCTTATTCATCAATACACATTTTAGAATGAGATTTTTTAGTTTCCTAAAAAAGAAGTTATAATTTTGGTTCAAATTGGTTTTACTTTGTAGATATATTTGGAGACAGTTGACACATTATATATGCTAAGTTGTTGTATTTTTGAACTTAATAAACTTAATGAATAAACTTAATAAACTTAATGAATAAACTTAATGAATATAAACTTAATGAATATAGTAGACATTATCATATGCCACTCAGAGCACTTTAAACAACTGAGTCAGATTCTCCCAGCTGCTGAAAAGTATGGCTCTTAGCTGAAAATCTCTCTGAAAACTGTCCTTAGCTAAAGATGGCTGTCTTGTCCAAACCATACCCTCTCCTGAGGAGATGCAGGCAAATAGGAGCCTGATCCTTTTGCCTCAAGCTGGAACAACTTAGAGAGTCTTCACACCACTCGAGATCACTTCCTCTCCTGCAACTCTATTGAATTTTACCTTTTCCTTCTGCTCAATTATGCTTCTTTCACCCCTCAAAGGAGTTGTTTCTGAATGCCTTCTCCAACAAATGTCCTGCATTCAAGTACAAGAATCTCAGAATATGTTTCCTGGAGAACCTGAACTAGGACTGTCTTCTTCAGAAAAATTGTAGAGTTTTGGGGGGATAAAGTTAATCAGCAATACAACTGTATGGCTCTATGGCATGTCTTCTGATATATATTTGGAAATAAGTAAAATGATATCTTATTCTCATTTTTCTTATTCCTGTCTGCCACACAAAATACTTTGATCTTATTTGGAAGACAGAGATGTTATTTATTAGCTTCTTTAAAACCCAAAATTTGAATGTTTTATTATATCTTACTCTTGAAGGTTAATGGAGAGTATTCTGGATAATATTTATGTCTATCTCTGTTATTAAGAAGTAACTCCACTCTTTTTTGGTATGCATTGTTTCTGCTATAATGTCAGTTGTCAATATAATTATTATTCCTTTGTAGATAATCTCTCAATTCACTATGTCTCTCTTTTATGATGTCTAGTCCATAGTTTTCAATGGTAATATTTTATAAAGATAGAATTTTAGTAGGCTTATTTACATATTCATAATTGTTTTAATTAAAATTTGATCATTTTTGTTTCATGATTTTCTATCCTTTTATTTTATTTTATTTTAAAGATTTTATTTATTTATTTGACACAGAGAGAGATCACAAGTAGGCAGAGAGGCAGGCAGAGAGAGAGGGGGAAGCAGGCTCCCTGTTGAGCAGAGAGCCTGATGCGGGGCTTGATCCCAGGACCATGGGATCATGACCTGAGCCGAAGGCAGAGGCTTTAACCCACTGAGCCACCCAGGTGCCCCTCCTATCCTTTTATTATGGATGTTTTCCTTATGTCTTGAAGGAAAAGTGGCAGCAGTTGCAGATTTTTTTTCTTTAATTTTACTTTTAGTTATGGCCTGGTCCCAGATGTGCAATTATCTGCCTCCAGTTTCCCAACACATTCCCAAGACTCTGCAAGATTTCTATTTGGGGTGTTCAATTAGTCCAGTATCCTTTTGACATTAAGTCCTTAATCTCTTCTCCTATCTCCATTTACAAGAAAACAGAAACAAGAAAACAAAAAACTTATTTCTGTTCTACTATCATTTACTTTGTTTTTGTATTCACCTGTATCTCTTCAATATCAAAAAAGCATTTATCATTGCTATGTCATTGTCATATATTTGAGTACAGTATAATACAGTGGGATACAGAAGAAAGAGATTAATGTCAAAACATTAATCTCATAGAACCATCTTTTTTTTTTTTTTAAGTAGGCTCTGTGGGCAGCATAGAGCCCAATGTGGGGCTTGAACTCATCACCTGAGATCAAGGCCTGAGCTGAGATCATGAGTTGTATGTTTGACCAACTGAGCCACCCAGGAGGCACCCCTCTCATAGAACCACTTCAATTAGAAATCTACCCAGTCTGTTTGCATTCACTTTTAGAAGTATAATCATTCAATGTTAATATCAGTTTCTTTATCCTGGCATTCCTTGGGACTTTTATATTCCCCATTCTTGCTCCAAAGTTGTAACTCAACACTCTGTGCAATTGTTAGTAATATGCATGGTGTTTATTGCTTGAAATATCAATTTTCCTAGGGCAATCTACATGCCACTCTGCCAGATGAGTCTGTATTAAAATGAAAGGAAATATTCACTTAATGATTATTTCAGACTTGTGCATAGGTTCTATAAATATTTTCATAAACAAATTAATTTTAGCTATTGCCCTAATTTTGCTCCCTTTTCAGGAAGACACATTAATTTTAGCTATTGCCCTAATTTTGCTCCTTTTCAGGAAAACTCCTTGAATGAATTGTTCATGAGAATTATGAATATAACTACTCTGGATACCATCATACTAGATGTATTAGAAAGCATATTTTCTTTTTATGCTAAATTCTACTTGGCAAGCTAAACTAAAATCAGTTTCTTGGTGCATGTAGAATCTGAGCAAGGAGTATTAATTGGTTGAAAAAAATGGAAGGTGTCATAAAGTTAGGGTCACCTTGAGGCATCCATTTTCACCTGCTAAGGAGGCCGTACACTTCTATCATTGGTTAGGGTACCCTCTTCTCTTGAAATTTCTGGAAACACACTGAAATTTTCTTGTTTTGTGGGCTCCATTTCTCTAGATTCCACATTCTCCTTCTGTTAACATAGTCTTCCTTCTAGTAGCCTATAGTACAATTGACTTTAGCAATGCACATACAGTTATATTGTCTAGAGTTTTATACTCTGGTCATCAAGTTTAGAACCTGGTTGTTCCTAAAGCTCCAGTAATTCACACTTTATGAGTGGCTGAGTTTACAATTACTTGTTAATTTTTATCTGCTTTGATTTTCTAAGTTGTGAGAGTATATCTCTCTCAGTATCCTACTCTTTTAAAATATTCAAGTAAATAAGTTCATTATGCAATTCCTGTTCAGAATCATGTTATTTTAAATATGGTAGCAAGTTAATATTTTTAAACCTACCATATAGAATCAATATTTTAAAGTAGTAGCAAATTTTAAAGTTATATTACAAATCAAGAAAACATGTTATTACAGGTTATTATTTTAATATATAGTATTTTGAGATTACCCCAAAAAGATTGAGTTGTGATGTTTTTATAATTTACGCTAATTATGGATATATTTTAAAGTGTCATTTACTGAGGACAAGTGTGTACAACATTTTTCTGTAACTTTAAGCATATTTCTTACCACAAGCTGAACTCTTCCACCATTAAGTACATCTGGATCTAACTCAGGCAAGAAGTGATTGCTGCAGAGTGAGAAAAACAAAGATTATATTATTATATAAATGTAGAAGAAGAATATGAAAGAAATACCCACCAAAAAGTTTGGGAGAAATTAGTAATCTATAAAATGGAAATTATAGTTTAATTAAATATATAAAATAGATATACTAAATAAAGTATAGGCAAAGGTATATACAAATTTCCATGTTTCCATTTGTTTATAATTCTAAGTATATCATCTTATGGATTACACTAAAATGATTTATACCGACATAAAAGAAATTGTGCTTGTATTAATTGGAATATTTAGTAAAATAAAAGTTCCCAAATACTGATTGCTTTACTCCTACTTTCTTTGCTCACAATTAAATAAGACAAAATAATCCAGATTATAAAATGTTTTAATTTCACTTTTATTCTTCACTTCATTTTCCATATTTTTAAAGGAATTACATGGATGGAATTGACCACACATGAAAATCTCAATTTATATATATATTATGTTACATATATATATAATTTATATCATAAAAAGAGATTTCATTTTTTACATATTTTAACCTGCTTCTAAATTAAGTTTTAACATTCATAATCATCGTATTTTATTTGTTAGTCATTTAAATAGTTATTACATTATATCATATGTATTGGAGGTTATATTCCATAGAATGCCTGGAAACATTCCAAAGCATCATCTACATTTAGATTCAATATTGATTTATATATTTAGTTAGTGTTTATAATAGCACTTTTTTATTTTCTTATTTTTATTTTTTTATTATTTTATGGATATATTTAGGTAAAATGAAAGTTTTGAAAATTTATGCTAAAAATATTGTTATTTCTAGACTTCTGTTTCCTTAAAACTTTGGTTCAGTGGTTATGTATATATATTATATCACATTATGCTGATTTTTAGCATTTATGCATTTTTAGCATTATGCATTATACCACATTGCTGTGGGCTGAATTTTTTTCATCAAAGTCCTAACTCTCAATACCTCATAATGTGATGTATTTGGAGATAGAGCCATAAAAGAGGTAATTAAAGTAAAATACGATCATATGGGTAGGTTCTAATCCAATATATCTAGTGTCCTTCTAAGAACAGGAGATTAAAACATAGAAAACAGAGATGGAAGGATGATTGTGTGAGGGCACAGTGAGACGATGGCCCTCTGCAAACCACGAAGACAGACCTCCAAAGAAACCAAACTTGCTTACTCCTTCATCTTGAACTTGTACCCTCCAAAACTGTGAGAAAATAAATCTCTGTTATTTAAGCCACACAATCTATGGTATTTTGTTATGGTGGTAGAAAACTAATTTATACATTAATGTAACAAAAATTAATTTATTACCTATTATATTCAAGTTTCCTTGTTTGTTACTAAGGGATATAAACATTTGACATCCTCAACCTTGTGATCGTACCTCTACCTTGTGAGACAGATAAGATACTACCACCTCACTATAAAGGAGAAGAAACTGAAGCATGGAGACATTGGAAATTAGTTACATGACTGGTAAAGTGGAAGCACAGTGTTGAATTATAATTTTAACCGTCAAATGTAAATGATAGAAATGACACAAAACAAAATACAACCTCCAATACATACTACATTTATAAACAGTTAATTGGTACCATGCATTTTACTTTATAAAATAGAATCATTTGTGCGGTTCATCACTTGGTTTTAAGCATTACAGAAACAGAACTCTCAAACATTTTAAGGTGAAAAATATAAAGAGTGATTAAATATATTCCAAAGAAGTGGCCTTTTATAACCTGACAATGGATGTATTGGCCTTTGGCTATAAAGTCATGTTTGTTTTAGCACAATTAACCTAGGTTTCATTTTTCAAGGTATGTTTGCAATACAAAAATCTAATTTAAAGGAAATGACCTCACCATTTCATATTTCCCGAATTAGTTGTTTCATGAATCCCAACCTGTGTGTGAAGCCATTGGTATGTGTATTCTTTACTCCTTTCTAATTTTTCATTTGGAGTGGCATCCTTGTAGATAAGTTCTTTCTTACCTGGGGAAAAACATGGAAATTTTATTTGTTATTTAAAAGAGATCAAATTTTGGCTAAGTAGTTCAGTCTAGGCAAACAATTTCATCAAAAGAAAAACAAACTAATTCATGGGAGCTTAATCATCTGTAAGAAAAATGTCTGTCACTTACAGATTAAATAATTTTCCTGCTTGAGTTTCAAAATCACCTATTTTTAAAAATAAAGGCAATGGTTCAATGTAGCCAACATCTTTTAGGACTTGCTTTTTTTTTAGCTTTTAAATTAAAAATTCAAAGAATTATTTTTGGTAGATAGTAGAATTCTAGTATAAAAAGAATATCTGTCCACTATGTCTTTTCAGGCTTATTTTAAAGTCTAGTTGTTCTTGCACTAACCTTGTATGTACAGAGAATCCATAAATTATACTGAGGGTATTTGAAACAGAGTTTTAATTTTGTATATAAAACTAAGCAAGGCCTGCTTCAAATGCTTGGTGCATGTGCCACACACAGTCATACATATATGTACAAGGTTAGCATTTGTCATTCTGAACATGCGGGGGGTGCTACATCTACCATGTGTTTTTTCCTTAAACGTTGCTGCTGAAATTAGTAAAATGACTCTAGTTCAAAGAGAGATTGTAGCCAATTCTTAGAAAAGCTAAAAATCAGCATGTTTATTTCTCTAGACTCCATGTTACTTAGCAAAGTTAACTTGCTGTTGCTTCTCATGTCACCTTATGTTTTTAAGATGGCCATATCCTTTGTATCCTGAGCTTAAGCCAATCCCTCCATACCTGCTATATTGAAGGAACAATTACTTTACATGCAAAGGCTGACCATTGAATCCATGAGCAGACACCATTCTGATAAGTGGCCATATAGGTATACAGAAACTATAAGAGAGAATCCAACAGAGGGAACCTTTGGCATTGCCACTTCCCATTACTGCACACCATTAAGTCTTTTCTCTGGCAGAGTCCCAGCCTTTTATCCACCTTTCTTGGTTGACCAGACCAAATGTTGGACCCATAAGTGCAGTGACAGAAAAAAATGAGTGGTCACTGATAATCAACTGAACCCATGGCTAGAAACTTAACTACTCTTGATAAGTAGAGAATTCTTTTGTAATAATTTTGCTTTTAGTTAAAAATAAAAGTTATCTGTGTCTTTCTATTTCTTAGAATAATGACAACACTTGCAATAGTCACTTCTTATAGTACTCATTTTGGAAAGTTTTCCTCAACTCTATGATAATACTCCATAAACCTTAAGTGGTTTTACATCAGAGTTCAGCTAAGGTTCTAAAAAACAATCCCTGACTAAAGATGAGAGATTTCACTGTAAGGGTCCAGCTCATATTAACCATTTTCACCCTAAGGCATAGATTGGTAGATTGGCGTGTGCTCAGTGTAATAAACAGAACAAGCATATTGGTGAAGTTGGCTGGATGTACTTGAAGATACTGTAATTTACATACTGAAGAAATTGATTCTGTTTTGGATAAACCATTTCAGGATTACTCCAGTCATTGAGAAGAGGAAAATAAGATTAACTCTTTTAAACTTGTAGAAGTTCTATTTTTAGCATCTTACATAGGAAGAATAATGGCAATTTGGATTACTTAATGGGTGCTTGTCATTACTCAGGCTGTCCAGTAAAATCTTTCAGTTGTAGAAGAGGCACCATTTTACCTGCAGAACTCAAACTGCTTTACTTCCTGCCTTTTCCCACTTTTCTGAGTCTTGCTTCTTGAATTTCTGGAATCATAACTGAAGGAAAAAAGGTCTTTCCTTTGATTCCTGCTGTTCCCTAGTTACTGCTGTCTACATATGCTCCTTTTCTTCAAAACACAAATTTGAGTAATTTTATTTAAACAAATTGTTAAACTTTTCTTTATAAAATGAATACATTTTTATTACAGATAATTTAGAAAATGCAGAAAAGTAAAAAGTCGGAAAGAAAATCCACAAAAATCCCACTATCCAAAGATAATCACTGAATAATATTTTTAAGGCATTTACTTGTAATTGTTTAATAGATTTTTTGGTTTTTGTTTATATAAAGTTGTATGTATTCTATGCATTCTATACTTCTAATAGTATATAACAAATGTATTCTATGTAATGGAAATCTCATCCTAAACATATTAGTGGTTATACACTATGATGTACCAGCCTGTTACATGATAGGTTTCTAATTATCTATTTAATTGATCTGTTTTTCGGGTGGAATTAAAGATAACATCTCTAAAACTAGAAATATTTTGAGAAACTTGATATAATCTATATGGTCAAATAGTTGTAAAAGCTTTCACCAATTTACCATAGATTATATGAGATTACTCATTTCACTGAGTCCTTGGTCAACACTGGGATATTAATTATTTTAAAGTTCTTGATAATATGACAAAAATATTGTCTAACGTGGCCTTAATTTATACCTTTTTACTGCTTGTGAGATTGAATGTTATTCCACGATTACTTATTAATTATAAATCAAATAACGTAAAATACTTTTTTATTCACCCCAGTTCCTAGTATTTCCCTTTCCATTTTTAATCAACCATTCATAATCCTTTATCTATTATCACTGGTGCGAATATTGTTTTTTGCCTATTGTTTGATTTCAGTTTCTATTGTAGTTTCAAAAGGAGCAACTTTCTCTCTAGGCATACAAATTTATTGATAAATATCTTCTAAAGTATGAGTCATTTTCCCTTAGGTTTGTATCTCCCATTCAATAAACTCATAAAATAAGATATAAGTTTTCAGGGACAAATTCTGTACTCTTAAAGCTTTCCCTTTCACACTAAAAGCTATTGGTTAACAAAATTCTTTAAGAGAAGTCTACTCCTTGTTTCTACTTCTTCACTTTCCATTCCTACCTTAATTTGTTACTATTGAAATTGTCCTTACTAAAAACTGTCTTAATCTAACAAACACAATTATTTCATCTTAATTGACCTCTCTGCTGAATTCAACTACATGGGTCATTTCTTTTGTCTTAAAACTCTCAAGTTTCCCTTTCATGCTTCTTTATAGATTCCTTTAGATGTGTTCCTCATTCTACAAGTATCTAGGACCCTCACCCCCACTCCACTCTTTGCCTGGCACTGTGCTGACTTCTGATGATAGTCAACCAGATAGACATTGTGTATTACCTGGTGGGACTGGCAGCCTAGAGGACTAAATGTCGCCAGCCTCTATTTTATTCCTGTTCTCATATCCAGCTGAACTTCAGAATCACAACTTGTTTTTACTATCATAATCCTACCAAGTATGTTTTGCCTCCTGAATTCCCAAGTCATCCAGACCAGGTATTCTAGACTCAACCTTGGCTGCTCATTCCCTACAGTACCAACATCTAATCAGAAACTAGATCTAGTCTACCTGCTGGGTATGTTGCTAATAGCTGGCCCCTCCTTTCTATCCTCACTACCCACTTTACTTCAGACTCCATTTTGAAAGGAATGAACAGGCTTCTTTGTGGTGATGTAAGTGCAAAGGTACCTTTCTCACCTATCTCAATGGAAGAGGCACACTTTCTCCTAAGTACAGTGCTTTCAACTCTGCTCTGAATCCCAACCTTTTCATAGAATCTAGGATCTCCATCAGTATTTTCTTTTCTTCTGTATTTCTAGTACCTGTCAAAATGGCTTTAAGCTTCCCTCTTAGCTACTCTTCTCTCTCCTTCCCTAATCAGATAAACTTCTTCAAATGGTAGACAAAGATCAGTTTCTGTTGACTTATTACAACTCATGCTTCAGCTCATTGCAAGATGCCTCCTTCTTCACACCATTTCACTGGAACTGTTCACACCAAGATCATTAATATTGCTAAATCTTTGAGACTTTTTGAAGTTATTATCTTACTGACTCCTCTTTAATATTATTATGCATTGTTGTCCATCCTTTCCTTCTTAAAAGTCTTATTTCCTTTGGATTTTGTTTCATTACACTCTCCTTGGGGTTTTTTGTTGTTGTTGTTCTTGTTTGTGGTTTTTTGTTTTTTATTTTTGTTTTTGTTTTGCCTTTTGTCTAAACCTGTCTCCTTCAAGGGCTCCTTTTCCCTTGCTATCCCTTCTAATCTCAGGATTCTTTTCTGGGGTTCAAACCTGGCTTCATTTACTCTAGGCTATACTTTTCCCGTATGAGGATATTCATTCAATTTCTTCAATCACTTCCATTATTTCCTTTTGAAATACATATTCATCCAAAGCTTTGCCACTTAGACATCCCATAGGTAATTTAAACTGAGTTTGTAAAAAACCTGAACTCATGTATTATCCTACCTTTTCCAAGGCCCCATAATGCTACCACCACTGTCAATGTGTAAGTCAGAAACCAGAGTCTTGTATGAACCAGAATTCATCCTCAGCCTACAACTGCATACTTTACCTCCTAAATTTTTTTCAATCTCATATTTCCTGTATTTCCTTGTCACTAATTTATGTCAGGCAACCATCATTTCTTCTGAACCATCATTTCTTCCTCTCACCGTTTTTTTTGTTTTTTGTTTTTGTTTTTGTTTTGCTCTGGTCTTGCTTCCATGTACATATCTCCATACTGCAAATGGCCTTGCTAAAATACAAATCTAATTACACTGCTTCATACATTAAGCCCTGGTTCTCCATTGTCTTTAGATAATGTTCATTTTTTTTGTAATACCTTCAGACACATTTGTAGGTTCTTGCCTCAGTCACTCAGATATGTTAGAATTACTCAAAATGGTCTCTTCTGCCTATAGGCTTATGCTTCAGATTACTCACTCTGCCAGTGGTGTTTTTTTTTTCTTCAAATCTTCATAACATGACAGTTTGGAAATTACATTCTTTGTGTTAAGTCCTTGATCTCCCAACACTGCATTCCTTACTCAAATTAAGTTCCAGATACCCTCTAAATGTTCCTATAGAGACGCCATAATAGCATTTATTACATTATATTTTATTTTCCTATTCATGTGTCAGTTTTGCCTAGTATAAATAAGCTCTTTAAGGGGTATACAGTAGGATGGTGTTCAAAAATATTTGTGAAATAATGGAATAATTATCATAATTGATTAATGGTCTGTGAGTGCCCTGACAAATGTAGAGCTAGAATTTAGATTTTTAGTGTGTAGACAGACCTGTGCATTATGGAGGGTGATACATTCCTATATATAATTAACTTAATCATTATAATAGAAACTTCAGCTCTGAAAGTCAGAACTAGTTAGGGATAAAAATTGACAACCAAGGATGGCAAATTAAAACAACAACAACAACAAAAGAACTAGTCTATCATATAAGGCTACATTATAAAATGTTCAGTGTACACAGTCCTAGAGGAAAGCAGTTCAGCTTTAAGAAGTTCACTAGAAGAGATGAAGTCTCTTTTGAAATTAATGGAAATATTATTCTTTTCTTCATGAAAAACAAAATAAGTGTTCATTAAACCCATATGCTTCAAATAAATGTTTTCTAAAATTTCAGTATAGCATAAATATCCTACACAGAGGGAGATTAAGATTCAATTATCATTTGGGACACACACAAAAAGCTAATTATTTATATTTTAAATACATATGGCAATTTTCCCATGACTATTTTCTTTTCCCTTAATGGCCTTTCTTAGTAATATAATAAAAATGTATTCTTGGTTTCACAGATAGAGATGAGTTCATCTTTTTACCAAAAGCTTTTGGAGGACATAGTTGTATGATGAGCAAAATGCTATGTGCAATGGAAATATTTTTGGTAACTTTGATAAATGGCTGATTCTATGTATCTCATGCTGGAAACACTAAAAATATGTTTCCATTTTAAAGTATAAGCAGTCTGTACATGTTTATTAAAAGAAGTTATTGCATCATACCTCACAAATAAAGCACAAATAAAATTGGAGCTTGGCATAAATGTTACACTAACAGAATTTTAAATTCATTAACATCTGTATAAATACTTGTTGATAGGGTGTTTATGGCTTCTTCCTTAACCAATCCAATCTGTTGCTGGAAAGTTGATGGCATTGGCATGGAACCAGTAACTCTCTAAGATCCATTTGTGTGTGACAAGCAACATTCCTATTCTTTTAAAATATATCTAAATATATATGTAATTGATCATTAAGGAAAATGACTTCATGAATAAAGAAGATTGTTGTTGCAAAACTTTAAAAACAGAAATTTTGGGAATAGAGCCAAAGCTGTATGTAAGGGTCAAAGACTAAATGCAGCACTAATCACTCCTTTACATATTTCATTATATTTTATGGTAGGGAGGCTTTAAAAAAAGTACTAGAATGAAAAATACTTGCTAGTTTCTGACATTTAAATTAATTCTCAAAATTTGTCAATTTGGGGGCTGGGTGATACATAAAGTATATGAATGACCTTTAGGAAAGCAAAGAAGTTAGTTACTAAATTGTCTTTTAAAATCTATAGATTTTGCAGATACAATTTTCAGCATTATAGAATTGCCCTGTTTAAGTGACTCCCTCTGGAATAACAGAAACATTCTTTCACAAAGTGGATGTAGTTGTGTGTATTAACCATTATAACAAGCCTTTTGTATTCAGCTTATATATAATTCTACTTAAAAGGATATGCTTTGCCATTTGTATTGGCCAGTTGAATTGAATCTCCTCACTACCTTTATAGTGGAGTATCAGATACTACATAAAGAGTGGTTCCTTAGTTTCTTCTGTGAGAGCCACATTAAGTCAAGAAAGTTGCAGGTTGTTAAAGTGGTATAGTCATACGCATAGTCATCTTAATGTATAAAGTAATGTAATGTGTCTCCATACTTACTGTTAACAAGGACCAGGACTAGGGTAAGTCAACTGGGGCAAATGAAATATTTTAATTTGGGCATAAAATTTAAGGGGGTGACAAAAATATCATGAATCAAGGTAAATAATATTTAATGTAATATTTTAAAATAAAAATTAATGCAAAAATCCATGATAAACAAAATGTAAACGTTTTAAATGACAGGATCAGTAACACTGCTCTACCAAGCTGTATTGGAACCTGAGATAAAAGGAAAAATCTATAATACTCATCCTTCACTGACATGGCATTGGCAGATTTACCCATTTCTAAGTTATAATAAGTGTTAACAGAATATTGCTTTTAGAACTACCTGGTAGCCATTGTCTGATTGCTTTCTACATTTCTGATGAATCTAGCACACCACTTAATTTTTCACTAGAAGAGGCTCTAAAATTGTGACATATGAGAAATTAATTCTAGGATAAATTAATTCAGCCTATATAGGAGAGTCAACACCTTAGTCATTTATCTGCCTAATATCTATCTTGCATGTAATAAGTTGGTGTTTTCACTTACTAACTGTGCAAAGTTGAGCAAATTATCTACCTTCTCTCTGCCTCAGTTTTTTTCTCCTAAAATGTGTATGATAAAATAAAGTAACAGAACATGCATAATAGCTGACATATATTAAGGATTTAATAACACTAGCCATTTTGCTATTTTTTTAAGTTAAATGAACCCAATTATACATAGCCTTAATGCTATCTCAGTTGCCATGGGCCAAGATTTGCTATCCTGGAGGTGAGACTATCTGTAAGAGTCTCTAAATCCAGGCCAATATCAAGGTTCCAAGGAGTAACTGGAAGGATCCCAGGATTAACCACAAAACTAGACAGAACAATTTTCTGGGGGAGTCCAGGAAGTCCTTGTTCAAAGAATTCTAAATCTATAACAGGTATTTTTTAAAAATGTATTTTATTTCATAATATATGAGGATTTTAGTGTGTCTTTAATAAAGAAAAGTTAATTTTCAAAAGACAACAAGGACACACAGTCCTAATTGATTTCAAGTTATTTCAAATAATTTTTAGCAATTGCTCAGTAATAACCATGAAGGAGGTTCCATTGACATGATTCTCTCCTGTTTCACTCTCTCAATTTAATTACTCTTGGAAAATATTCCCCTATCCAACCTGGACTCCCTTAGGGAGTGTTAATATAGTAGGTCATCCAAACTAGGGCCCACCCAATAGAATAGTGGAGAGGCTGGTGATGTAAGCAGGTTGGCTTTCAAAATAACATGGTTATCATGGCCAAACAAATATTACTGTGACCTGTTTTCTGTTTGTTTCTTTGTATAGTTGGACTTCAGGTTCTTGCCATATACAAAGGCTTCTGCTCTGGTAAAAAGATGCCACTAATTCTACTCATTTATGTATATTTATTAATCATGGTCCAAATATATGGTTGAGTTCCTTTACTAGTTTAATTTCAAAAGAACTCAGTAATTGGTATGATATGGATATACTAATGATAATGATAGAGGCTTCATGGATCCAATTAAACATTCTTTGTATCATTGTAATCATTTTTATAGCTATGAAACAGAAATACTTATCATACATATGTTTATACTTTCATAATGCATTTCTCATTGACTATTAATTTCTGCCTCTAATGATTTCTCTACTTGTCAAATAAGAATACAGATATGCTTCTGTTACAGACAGAGCTAACATCACATAAAATACTGAATATATATTAAAATATTGCTTGCATTATTAAAAAACAAGTAAATATAAGTAAAAATAATTTTCCTTCACAATTATTTTTTAGAGAGAGAGAGAAGGCACGGAGGGGTAGAGGGGGAGAGAAGAGAGAGAAAGAGAGAGAGAGAGAGAATCTTAAGTAAGCTCCACAACCAGCATGGAGCCCAACTCCACGCTCAATCTCACAACCCTTAGAGCATGATCTAAGCTGAAATCAAGAGTCAAATGCTTAAGGGAATGAGCCACCCAAGTGCCCCTCTTTCACTATTTGAATGACAAACATATTAGAGACTAATAATCCTGGTTCCAAACTTATTGTTTTCCATAGGTAATCACTTAAACAAGTAGCCCTATTATAGACTAAATAATTTAGAGTCTTCTAAGTGTATACTTTATTAATGCAGAATTTTTATCTTTCATTATATTTTGTTTAAAAAGATAGATTTTTATTTTACGTAGCAGAAATTCATTTGTAAATGAATCAGGGCCTCCATTCATTGATTTCACTTTCAATTGGAAGGATAGGTTAAGTACTATTGATCTATTTCTACTCTAGTGAGGAAAAAAAGTCAAGATGGGCATTACCAGTCTTCCCTACATAATTAAATTTTGGCTTGAACCTACTTATATAAATATCGAATTGGGGAAGATTTTTTTTTTTTAAGGGGAAAAAATTGGGAGTGGGGTTTGCAGCTGGAAGGGACTTCAGTTGGTCAAGTCACTTTGTTTATCAGCGACTTAGTTTTGTCATTCATCAACATTAGAAAGGAAAGCAAAATATGGAACACTTTATGAATCTGCATTTGTCCTTTTGAAGAGGCCATGCTAATTTTCTCTAGATCATTCCATTTTTAGTATACGTGTTGCCAAGTGAACACAGAAAGCTCTTTTTATCATTTTTATTTTGTTGTGAGATATATAATGTACACAAAATATTGCATATAGCAGGTGTTTAGAATTTCAAGCTTTATAAGTAATTTAAAATAGGTAAAGATTATATATTATATAAATTATGCATAATGATTTAAAATTGTTATATAAATACAAATATAAATATGTGTTCCATGTGACCTCTGATCATTCAAAAAAAGAAAAAACAGAACACAGCTTGCACATGAGGAGTCCTGCTCAAAAGTCTCTTCTCTTAGGGATAACCATTATGCTGAATTTTATAACATTGACTTTCTTGAATTCCTTTATAATTTTTCCTACCTATGTATTAAGCAAGCTTTGCTTGCTACAATTCTGTAAGTATTTCTTGTGTTCATTTGTTCAGTATTGTTTGTGATATTCATTTATGTTGCTGTGTATAGATGCAGTTCATTATTTTTCAGAATAGTACTGTATCCCACAGCATAGATTTATTAGGGTTTATTCATTCCATTGTTGTTGGACACATGGGCTTTTCCAGTTTTGGACTATTAAGAAAAACATTACTCTGACTACCCTTGTACAAGTTTCTACAGGGCAAGCATTTAGGAATGTAACTGAAGGATCATATGAAATGCATATCTTCAAATCCACCACATGTAAAACCGCTTTTCTTTTCTTTTTTTTTTAAACAAGTATGTTAAAGATGTTATTTGTTCATCAATGAGAGAACAAGTTAAGATGTTTTAATTGGTTCAAAGGAGAATCCAGAGAACAAATAAAAATATAATTAGCCCAGTAGGAATGCTGAAAAATTTGCTTTAGTAGATACATAACATAGCTGGCAGAATTGGCCAGTATCTAGTGAGTAATAATCAGTTACATTTAGGACTTTATATGGTGCAACTTGCATATGTATGGACAGGAATCACCTGCCTCGATTTGCATCATGATCAAGTAGCTTAAAAGCACTCTGTTAAGTGCCAGCAGGTTGGGGGGGACTTGTTTTGAAGTTTTTCATGCTGTTTCCTGATGCCCTGTTGTTGGATGCTTGGGGTAGTTCCAATTCTTTGGTTTCATTAGAACAAAAAACCAATATGTCTAAAGAAATGTGTTAATTTTTTTCTTTCTTAAATGCCTTGATTCTGTAGGATAACATACTAGAAGGGGGATTGTAGGGTCAAAGAGATTCTGACTTTCTTTTTTGTTTTGTTTTGTTTTTCTAATTTAAGCTTTTTTTATTTTAACATATAATGTAACCGCACCACCCTCTCCCAAACCCTCTCCCCCCACCACCCCCCTCAGTTTGTTTTATGACATTAAGAGTCTCTTTTGGTTTGTCTCCCTCCCGATCCCATCTTGTTTCATTTTTTCTTTTCCTACCACCTTAACCCCCACCCCCGTTGCATTTCCACTTCCTCATATCAGGGAGATCATGTGATAGTTGTCTTTCTCCAGTTGACTTATTTCGCTAAGCATAATACGCTCTAGTTCCATCCATGTCGTCTCAAATGGTAAGATTTCATTTCTTTTGATGGCTGCATAGTATTCCATTGTATATATATATATACCACCCCTTCTTTATCCATTCATCTGTTGATGGACATCTAGGTTCTTTCCATAACTTGGCTATTGTGGACATTGCTGCTATAAACATTCGGGTACACGTGCCCCTTTGGATCACTACGTTTGTATCTTTAGGGTAAACCCAGTAGTGCAATTGCTGGGTCATAAGGTAGCTCTATTTTCAATTTTTTGAGGGACCTCCATGCTGTTTTCCAGAGTGGTTGCACCAGCTTGCATTCCCACCAACAGTGTAGGAGGGTTCCCCTTTCACCACATCCTCGCCAGCATCTGTTATTTCCTGACTTGTTCATTTTAGCCATCTGACTGGTGTGAGGTGGTATCTCATTGTGGTTCTGATTTGTATTTCCCTGATGCCCAGTGATGTGGAGCACTTTTTCATGTGTCTGTTGGCCATCTGGATGTCTTCTTTGCAGAGATGTCTGTTCATGTCCTCTGCCCATTTCTTGATTGGATTGTTTGTTCTTTGGGTGTTGAGTTTGCTAAGCTCTTTGTAGATTTTGGATACTAGCCCTTTATCTGATATGTTGTTTTCAAATATCTTTTCCCACTCTGTCAGTTGTCTTTTGGTTTTGTTGACTGTTTCCTTTGCTGTGCAAAAGCTTTTGATCTTGATGAAGTCCCAATAGTTCATTTTTTCCCTTGCTTCCCTTGCCTTTGGCGTTGTTCCTAGGAAGAAGTTGCTGCGGCTGAGGTCGAAGAGGTTGCTGCCTGTGTTCTCCTCAAGGATTTTGATGGATTCCTTTCTCACGTTGAGGTCCTTCATCCATTTTGAGTCTATTTTCATGTGTGGTGTAAGGAAATGGTCCAATTTCATTTTTCTGCATGCAGATGTCCAATTTTCCCAACACCATTTGTTGAAGAGGCTGTCTTTTTTCCATTGGGTATTCTTTCCTGCTTTGTCGAAGATTAGTTGACCATAGAGTTGAGGGTCTATTTCTGGGCTCTCTATTCTGTTCCATTGATCTATGTGTCTGTTTTTGTGCCAGTACCATACTGTCTTGATGATGACAGCTTTGTAGTAGAGCTTGAAGTCTGGAATTGTGATGCCACCAACTTTGGCTTTCTTTTTCAATATTCCTTTGGCTATTCGAGGTCTTTTCTGGTTCCATATAAATTTTAGGATTATTTGTTCCATTGCTTTGAAAAAATTGGATGGGATTTTGATAGGGGTTGCACTAAATGTGTAGATAGCTTTAGGCAGCATAGACATTTTCACAATATTTATTCTTCCAATCCATGAGCATGGAACATTTTTCCATTTCTTTGTGTCTTCCTCCATTTCTTTCATGAGTACTTTATAGTTCTCTGAGTATAGATTCTTTGCCTCTTTGGTTAGGTTTATTCCTAGGTATCTTATGGTTTTGGGTGTAATTGTAAATGGGATTGACTCCTTAATTTCTCTTTCTTCTCTCTTGTTGTTGGTGTAAAGAAATGCAACTGATTTCTGTGCATTGATTTTATATCCTGACACTTTACTGAATTCCTGTACAAGCTCTAGCAGTTTTGGAGTGGAGCCTTTTGGGTTTTCCACATATAGTATCATATCATCTGCAAAGAGTGATAATTTGACTTCTTTGCCAATTTGGATGCCTTTAGTTTCTTTTTGTTGTCTGATTGCTGAGGCTAGGACTTCTAGTACTATGTTGAATAGCAGTGGTGATAGCGGACATCCCTGCCGTGTTCCTGACCTTAACGGAAAAGTTCTCAGTTTTTCTCCATTGAGAATGATACTTGCAGTGGGTTTTTCATAGATGGCTTTGATAATATTGAGGTATGTGCCTTCTATCCCTACACTTGGAAGAGTTTTGATTAGGAAGGGATGCTGTACTTTGTCAAATGCTTTTTCAGCATCTATTGACAGTATCATATGGTTCTTGTTCTTTATTTTGTTAATGTATTGTATCACATTGATTGATTTGCGGATGTTGAACCAACCTTGCTGCCCTGGAATAAATCCCACTTGGTTGTGGTGAATAATCCTTTTAATGTACTGTTGGATCCTATTGGCTAGTATTTTGGTAAGAATTTTAGCATCTGTGTTCATCAAGGATATTGGTCTGTAATTCTCTTTTTTGATGGGATCCTTGTCTGGTTTGGGGATCAAGGTGATGCTGGCCTCAAAATGAGTAAAACCGCTTTTCAAATGGTTGTACCAAATTGTATTTCAATCAGCAAAATATGAGTCTTATTGGTCATGTGTTTTCCAACAATTAGGTTTTTGAGGCTTTTTTTTTTTTTTACTTTGCAGATTTAATTTGCATTTCTGTGCAACAAAATGAGATTAAGTACCTTTTCACATGATCACAAGTTAATTGGATATCTTCTTTGGTGAAAAATATGTTAGGTCTTCTTGTTTATTTTTTCTATTTTTTCTATTAGGCTATTTATATTGTAGTGACTATCAGGAATTATTTATATATTTTGGATATGAGACCTTTGTTGGTTATATGTGACAAATACCTTCTCCATCTCTATAGGCTGTTGTTTCACTATCATATTTTTGGATTTATAGAGATTTTTTAATTTTAATGTAAATATATTTATCAAGATGATGAGTATTTTTAAGGAAATAATTCCATATCCAATGTTATATTCTGCCACATTGTCTCTATAAGTTTTATATTTTTGCTTCTTATATTTAGGTCTTTAATGTGGACATAATTTATTTTTTAGCATAGATAACATTTAAGTCATATTTACTGAAAATTCTATCTATTGCCCACTGATTTTTTAAATTGACTTTAATTTTTTTCAGTGTTTCAAAATTCATTGTTTATGCACCACACCCAGTGGTCCATGCAATAGGTGCCCTCCATAATACCCACCACCAGACTCACCTAACCCCCCACCCTCTCCCCTCCAAAACCCTCAGTTTGTTTTTCAGAGTCCACAGTTTCTCAAGGTTTGTCTCCGCCTCCGAATTCCCCCAACTCACTCCTCTCTCCATCTCCCCATGTCCTCTGTGTTATTCCTTATGCTCCACAACTAAGTGAAACCCTATCTTAGAATTACTACCATTCCATCCTATTTCATCTCATCCTATCCATACCATACCATCCATACCATACTACACCACAACATATTCACTGTCTTATTTGGGTCAACTCTATAATAAGTTTATTAATAATAAATTATGGTGTTTGACACGTTCTCACAATTTATTCACCCTGTTGAGTGTCTCTTGGCTATTTGCAAATTTTGACTTTCTATACAATTTATAGTTTCTGCTTGTCAATACCCATAACAAGAAGTGATTTAACTGTTAATTTTGGAACAATTTAAATCTTTGAAATTTAATCTTTCAATTCATAGATTTATTTAGTTTTTCTTTAACATTCTTGATAGTTTTACAATTTCCCTGATAAGGTTTTGCAATTTTTTGTGAGACACACTCTGATTTTAAAAATACTGTCACTTCTTTACCCATTCATTAGTTGATGGACATTTGGGAGAGAGGGAACAAGCCATATTGACTCTTAATGATAGAACAAACTGAGGGTGGATGAAGAGAGATGGGAGGAGGATGGGTGTTAAAGAGAACACTTTTGATGAGCACTGGGTGTTGCAAGTGATGAATCACTGAATTCTACTCCAGAAACCAATATTGCACTGTATGTTAACTAAAAAAGTTAAAATTTAAAAAAATACTGTCAGAGGTCAAAATTTTTTCCTCCCTGGTTGCTTGCCTATAATGTTAGGTTTAAGGGTAATTTCAGTATCATATTTTTCTAGAAATTGACCACTTTCTCCAAATTTTCAAATATACTGCCATAGGGTTGTTCACAATATTCCCTTACTATAGTTTTGGTCTTATCATTTGTCATTCTGCCTCATTTTCATTCCTGATACTGGTTATTTGTGCTTTCTCTTTTATTTTCATAATCAAACTTGCCAGGAATTCATCAAATTTCTTTCAAAAAATTTACCTTTTTGATGGAATTTTACTTTAAAAAATTTCATTGCCTATTGTTTTTATATTACAATATGTAGATTTTTATTATTCAATTATTTTTTAAAGTATTTATGATTGACTCATGAATTTTTCAGATATTTCCTAATTTTCAAGAGGGTAAAGATTATTTAGTTATCTTCATCACTTATTTATAGCTTATTAGTATCATTACTAGTACTATCATTATTAGTATTATTGATATCATTCATTTATAGTTTATTAGCATTATATTCAGAAAATATACTGCACATGATTTTAATCCTGAAGTAATTTTTGAGATCCTACTTAAGGCCAGCATAAGTTAAAGTAAGTGAAACCATATGATACTTGACTCTCTCTGCTTGACTTATTTCACTCAGCATAATATCTTCCAGTCCCATCCATGTTGATACAAATGTTGGGTATTCACCCTTTCTGATGGAGGCATAATATTCCATTGTGTATATGGACCATATCTTCTTTATCCATTCCTTTTCTTGTGTATTGCATTAGTTAGGATTTTCAGTACAGGTTGAAAAGAAGTGGCTAGAGTCAATATCCTTGTCTTGTACCTGATCTATTTCTTACCATTAAGTGTGATGTTAACTGTAGGGTTTTGTAAAAATTCTTTATCAAGTTGAAGAAGTTCCCCTCTATTCCTGGTTTATTGAATTGTTATCTTGAATGTGGATTTTGTGAAATGCTTTTTTGCATCTATAGATATCATGGGATTTTTCTTTTCTAGCCTGTTGATATAGTGGACACATTAATTTTTGAATTTTTTAAAGATTATTTATCTGAGAGAGAAAGAGAATGAATTAGAAAGTATCTCTTCTGCTTCTATCCTTTGAAAGAGATGACAAAGAATTTGTATAATTTCTTTCCCAAGTGGTTCATAGAATTCACCAGGAACCCCTCTAGGCCTGGCACTTTCCATTTTGGAAGCTGATTTTTTTAAACTTAATTTCTTTTCAGTGTTCCAGCATTCATTGTTTATGCACCACACCCAGTGCTCCATGCAATATGTGCCCTCCATAATACCCACCACCAGGCTCACCCACCCCTTCAAAACCCTCAGATTGTTTTTCAGAGTCCATAGTCTCTCATGATTCATCTCCCCCTCCAATTTCCCTCAACTCCCTTCTCTCCATCGCCCCATGTCCTCTGTGTTATTCCTTATGCTCCACAAATAAGTGAAACCATATGATAATTGACTCTCCCTGCTGGACTTATTTCACTCAGCATAATCTCTTCCAGTCCTGTCCATGTTGATATAAAAGTTGGGTATTCATCCTCTCTGATGGAGGCATAATACTCCATAGTGTATATGGACCACATCTTCCTTATCCATTCATCCGTTGAAGGGCATCTTGGTTCTTTCCACAGTTTGGCGACCGTGGCCATTGCTGCTATGAACACTGGGGTACAGATGGCCCTTCTTTTCACTACATCTGTATCTTTGGGGCAAATACCCAGTAATGTAATTGCAGGGTCATAGGGAAGCTCTATTTTTAATTTCTTAAGGAATCTTCACACTGTTCTCCAAAGTGGCTGCACCAACTTGCATTCTCACCAACAGTGTAAGGGGGTTCCCCTTTCTCCACATCATCTCCAACACTTGTTTATTGTCTTGTTGATTTTGGCCATTCTAACTGGTGTAAGGTGGTATCTCAATGTGGTTTTAATTTGAATCTCCCTGATGGCTAGTAATGATGAACATTTTTTCATGTGTCTGATAATCATTTGTATGTCTTCATTGGAGAAGTGTCTGTTCATGTCTTCTGCCCATTTTTTGATATGATTATCTGTTTTGTGTGTGTTGAGTTTGAGAAGTTCTTTATAGATCCTGGATACCAGCCTTTTGTCTGTACTGTCATTTGCAAATATCTTCTCCCATTCCGTGGGTTGCCTCTTTGTTTTGTTGACTGTTTCCTTTGCTGTGCAGAAGCTTTTGATCTTGATGGAAGCTGATTAATTTTTGATTCAATTTTACTTAATAGATATAGGCTTGTTCAGTTTGTCTTTTTATTATGCAAGTTTTAGCAAATTGTGCCCCAAAGAATTTGTCCATTTCATCTAAGTTATCATGTTTATGGGCATAGAGTTACTCATAGCATACCTTTAACTGCCCATATAATTAGTAGTGATGACCCCTCTTTTATTTCTGATGTTAGTAATTTGTGTTCTCTCTCTCTCTCTCTTTTTTTTTTTTTCTTATTTAGCCTGGCTGGTGTTTTATTAATCTTATTGATCTTTTCAAAGGATCAGATTTTGGTTTCATTGATACTCTACTGAATTTCCATTTACAATTTTATTGATTTCTTCTCTTTTTTTTCTTCTGCTTACTTTTGATTTAATTTACTCTACTTTTCCAAGTTTCCTAAGGTAGAAACTTAAATGATAGATTTTATATCTTTCTTCTTTTCTAATGTATGCAGTCTTTGCTATAAACTACCCTCTAAGCACTACTTTTACGGCATCCCACACATTTTTAAGACTGGTGTTTTCATTTCAATTTCACTGAATTAAAAATTTCTATTACGTTAAAAATATTTTTAAATTTCTCTTAGTTTAGTAATGCTTTCATTTCTTCCTAGAGACTGTGTTTTTTTCTTACCTAAATATAAGGATTCCAGCTTTATTTTTGTTAGTGTTTTTATGATCTATTTTTCCTATCATTTTGCTTTCAAACTTACTGCACCTTTAGAATTTAAGTTTGGCTTTTGAATTTAAGTTATTTAAATACATGTAATGTAAGACTATTTGAGTTTGTATATATACACACATATCTTATATATATACACTTATATGTATATGTGTGTGTGTGTCTTATTTTGTGTTTTCTATTTGCCCAAATACACTGTGTTCTTTTCTCTCTTTCTTTCTTTCTTTTTTTTTTTTTTAGACGGAGAGAGGTCAGGGAAGGGCAGAGGGAGAGGGAGAGAGAATCTTAAACAGGTGTCAGGGTCTTAAGGGTAAAGACCCTGAGATCATGACCTGGACCAAAATCAAGATTCAGACACTTTACCAACTGAGCGACCCAGGCACCCCTGAATACACTATGTTCTTTTTCTTTACTTTCTTGGCTTCATTTTGGATTGAGTGCTTCTTTTATTTTACTGTTCTGTTTTGTTTTTTTCTTACTAGTGTGGAAATAACATTGTTAATATATATTCATTTTAGTTTTTCCCCTGGAAACTGTAATACATGTGGTTAACATAATCTAAAATTAACCATTTTTTCCCTCCTGCTAAGGAATATAAGAATCATAGAATATTTTAACTCAATTTCACTTTGTCTTGACTTATATGTAAATTTTCTCTGATTTAACTTGTGACATTTAATTTCACAAGATGTGATTATTGCTATCATATTGTCAATGTATGTTTGATTTTACCAACATATTTCCTATTTCTTATTTTTTTCTTTCTTCTTGCCACATGGATATTTCATCTGGGATTTTCTTGAGAAAAAGACTGTGCCTTTAAATAAGTTTGTTTAATAACTGTCTACTAGTAACAAACTCAGTTTTTGTTAATATGAAAATGTCTATGGTGAGGTCAGCTGGGAAGATGGCAGAGTAGGAGGACCCTAAGCTCACCTCCTCCCATGGATACAACTAGATAACAATCATAATCAGCATAAATAATCTGGAAAATGACCCAAAGACTGGCAGAACAAACTCCAAAACTAAAGGCAGGGAAGAGGCCACATCAAAGAAGGAAGAGTGAAGACACAGTGAGAATGAAACAGACTGTGGATATCCCCACTAGGGAGGAAGCTGGTGGCACAGAGAAGGGTAGAAAACAGACTCTTGCACCAGAGAGCCCACAACACAAGGAGGAAAAATCTCCATAATTTTTGCCTTTGAAAGTGAAAGGGGCTGAATTTTGAGAGTCCTAAAACCAGTGAGACTTAAAGCCTGGAACTTTAAAAATCATTGGGGTTGGCTCTGGGAAAGTGCAGATAGCCTTAGAAAGGGGAGTCCCCACACAAAAAGACAGCATGATAAATAGTCCATGCAGTTACAGTGTAGACCCAGCATTTGAAAAACACCAGGGGCAGGTGGGAGGGAAAGTGATGTGCTCATCCCAAAGTGTGGCCCAGAAAGACAGGGACCATGCGGAGATCTCTCCAGGAAAAAAGGAGCTGGCAGGTGCCATTTCCCTCCTCTCTCCTCCAGCATGAACAACAGTCACCTGTGGAAACCAGCATAGTGCTAACACTCAATACATAACTTACTTGCACCAGGCCTTGATCCCTATGCTTAAGTTGATCAGCCCTTCCCAGTCATGTTCCCTTCAGCCCCAGTGCTACAGATCCCATCTTCAGAAGACCATTGCAAACTCTATTAACCACATATCCTGACCCACATGTTGTGCAGGACCTCATTTCCAAAGGTGGCAGGGGCAGATCTTTCATAGGCAGACCACCTCACCCCTTGCTGGCCATAAGAGGCAAAAAGAGCCTCTGTAGACCACTGACTTGAAGAAAAAAGAGGCCAAGACTCAACAGCTGAGCACATACAACACACAAAGGGACACTCCCTGCAACACCAAGCCCTGAGGAACAAGGAACACTGCACTACTACAGGGCAGTATGGGGACCTCTTCTTCATAAGGGTGTTATCAATAAGAACAAGAGAAATGGCTGACTTTCCTAACACATAGAAAGAGACATAGAAATTGAGACAAAATGAGGAGACACCTGCAGATTGAAAGTGAGGGGATGGAGAAACATTTATCATGCAAATGAATGCCAAAATAAAGCCAGGGTAGCAATACTTACATTGGACAAAATACACTTTAAAACAAAGACTGTAATAAGAGACAAAAGGACACTATATAATAATAAAGGGGACAATCCAAGAAGAGGATATAACAAAGGTAAATGTTTACACACCCACCATGGGAGTACCCAGATACATAAAACAATTAGTAACACAAAAAATAATTGATAGTAATCAATAATACTAGGGGACTTCAACACCCCACTTACATTGATGACAGATCATCCAAGTAGAACACCAATAAGGAAACAATGGCTCTGAATGATACATTGGACCAGATGGATTTGACAGACATATTCAAAACATTCCAACCTAAATCAGCAAACACATATTCTTTTCAAGTGCACAAGGAATATTCTCCAGAACAGGTCACATATTGGGCCCAAAATAAGTCTCAACAAATTAAAAATATTGAAGTCATACCATACATCTTTCCTGACCACAATAATATGAAACGAGAATTCAACCACAAGAAAAAATCTGGAAAGAGCACAAACACATCAAGGTTAAATAACATGCTACTAAACAATGAATGGGTCAACCAAGAAATCAAAGAAATAAAAAATTACATGAAAATGAGAACACAATGGTCCAAAACCTTTGGGATGCAGCAAAAGTAGTTCTAAGTGGGAAGTTTATAGCAACACAGGCCTAACTCAAGAAGCAAGACAAATCTCAAACAAGCTAACCTTACACCTAAAAGAACTAGAAAAAGAAGAACACACAAAACCCAACCCAGCAGAAGGAAGGAAATAATCGAGATTAGAGCAGAAATAAATGATAGAGCAATTAAAACAAAACAAAACAAAACAAACAATAGAACAGGTCAATGAAACCAGGAGCTGGTTCTTTGAAAAGATCAACAAAATTAATAAACTTCTAGTGAGACTGGTCAGAAAGAAAAAAGAGAGAGACAGAGAGAAAGAGAACCCAAATAATCAAAATTACCAATGAAAGATAAGAAATAGCAAAGAAGACCACAGAAATACAATTGTATTTCAATATTGTAACAGAATATTATGAAAACCTATATGCCAACAAATTGGACAACCTAGAAGAAATGGATAAATTCTTAGAAACATATTATCTACCAAAACTAAAGCAGGAAGAAATACAAAATTTGAACAGCCCAATAACTAGCAATGAAATTGAATCAGTAATCAAAAATTTCCCAACAAACAAAAATCCAGGACCATATGGCTTCACAGGAAAATTCTACCAAATATTTAAAGTGGTTAGCACCCATTCTTCTCTAAATATTCCAAAAAATAGAAGAGAAAAGAAAACCTCCAAAATCTGTGAGGCCTATATCACCTCAATACCAAAACCAAATAGAGACACAACAACAACAAAAAGAGTACTATAGGTCAATATATCTCATTAATATAGATGCAAAAACCCTTAACCAAATATTAGCAAACGAAACCCAATAATATGTTAAAAAAATTATATTCCACAATCAAGTAGTATTTATTCCCAGGATTCAATAATGGTTCAATATTCACAAATCTGTATGATATGTCACATCAATAAAAGAAAGAATAAAAACCATATGATCACACTTTGCTACTTTATCTGTTTACCAGGGACAGGGAAATTTATATTTAGTTTTAGATCTTATATGATGAGAATAGACATTAATCTTTGCAGTAAACACACATCTTACTTAGGGTTTTCTAAATCCCACAGTCAGCAATTGCAGGATAAATTATATCTATAAAAAATCATTGCTGAATATCAGCTACAAGGTGAAATACAGTCTCTTAAGAGAATCCAGTTCTAAATGCTATATTAATAGTGCTTGCTTCATCAGCATATATAACAAAATTGGAATGATACAGAGACTAGCACGGTCCCCACACAAGGATGACACTAAATTATTAAAAATTCACAAATTAATTCTGATTTTAATAACAATCAAATGTGATTTGACATAAACCACAGCCATGCTATTTTGCTTTACTAATGGATGTGCCCCCCAAAAAAATTATTTGGTAAAATAAAATTCTGCAAACCAAGCATTTTTTTCATTTTTATCAGTTTTTGGATAAAAGTAAGGCATAAAGTCCTAAATCTTAAATTAATAAAATTTTGTTATATTTTTATTTCAGAGTTCTCATCATTTCCTCTGAACTGTCTTTAATTATCTGTAGTTTCTAGCACTTCTAATTTCTCTGCCCCCACAGAGATTTATAAACCAACAGTTAGAAGACACCCTCTGGGTTAACTGCTAACCCCTCCTTTCTGGGTCTTCCCCCTTCCCTTTATATGCACATTGTAAAGAGACTCCCAGTGGGCATGTTTACTAAAGAGTCACAGTTGATGGGACCATGGATGGGAAGCATACTTGCCAAAAAAGGTTATATAAGATAACCCAATCTTCTGGAACAGGTAGAGTTGGAACTGGAATCAGAATTGATTCATTCTGTTGCTCTGATGGCTGGAGCATTAACATCTAAATCTGGAACTGTTGAGAATAGTATTTTGACCCTGGGGCCTGGGAAGCAGAGAGTCAGTCAACAGTGAGAGGGAAGAGTAAAGCTGAGACAAGTGAGAAAGATATCCTGAAGTACAGAAGGCTCTAACTCTCTTGCTTCTTTAAGTTCAGTCATAGCTCTAATAACCCTCCCCCTATTTTTAATTATGCTAGTTCAAAAAGGCTACCATAATTGCAGCTCCAAAATTCCCAAGTTTGTATTATTAGGGATACAATGTATATAGCTCTGGTATTCAGTTATTTATAATTTCTAGCACCTGAATTTCTGCTCCCTAAAATTAAGATTTAAATATAGTTATAGAGACCTGTAGTAGAACAGTATAAAATTTTCATCCCTCAGATTACTGTTGATGTAATGAAGCTCCTTAGATATGTTGACTATTTGTATAAAGAGATTTCTCAGTAACCTACCCAGTAACATTCTAGAGCCCTGACCATATGTCAGGCTTTCTTCTAAATATGTTAAATGCATTATCTCAGTTAATCCTCACAACCACTCAGTGAAGTAGGTGAAGTTATAACCAGGGATGAGAAAAGGGAGGCACAGCAAGAGTTTGGTGACTTGCTCACAGGTAGTAATGCCAGGTCAGGCACTCAAATCTGGTGGTCTGACCAAGGCATTTTGTATTTTGGGGTTTTTTTGGAACAGCAAATTTCTCTCATATATGTATTTAATTATTTTTAATTGAAGTATAGTTGACATATAATTTTATATTAGTTTCTGATGCATAACATAGTAATTCAACAATTATATGCATTATAAAATGCTCACCACAATAAGTGTAGTTACCATCTGTCACCATACAAAGTTCTTACAATCTTATTGACTACATGCTCTATGCTGTACTTTACATCCTCATGACTTTTGACTGTCTAAGTAGAAATTTGTACCTCTTAATAGCTTTAACTTATTTTATGTATTCCCCCCCGGCAACCATCAGTTTGTTCTCTGTATTTATGAGTCTGTTTCTGTTTTATTTTGTTTATTTGTTTGTTCATTCATTTTGTTTTTTAGATTCACATATAAATGAAATCATATAGTATTTCTCTTTCTCTAACTTATTTCACTTGGCATAATGCCTTTTCGGTCCATCCATGTCATTACGAGTGGCAAGATTTCATTGCTTTTTATGACTGAGTAATATTACATTGTATATGTATATGCCACACTTTCTTTATACATTCATCTATCAGTGGACACTTGGTTTGCTTTTATATTTTGGCTATTATAAATAATGGTATAGTAAACATTGGGGTACATATATATGTAAAAAACTCTCCATATAATCATTCCAATAGATGCAGAAAAAAACATTAGACAAAGTACAACATCCATTCATGATAAAAATACTTTGCAAAGTAGGTCTAGATGGGACATATCTCAACATAATAAAAGCCTTACATGAAAAACCCACAGCCAACATCATACTCTATGGAGAAAAACCAAGAGCCTTTCCTCTAAGGCCAGGAAGAAGACAAGGATGCCCTCTTTAACCACTTTCATTCAACATAGTACTGGCGATCCTAGCTACAGCAATTAGACAAAATAAAGAAATAAATGACATCCAAATTGGTAAGGAAGAAACTCTCAGTATATACAGATGACATGGTATTATATATAGGAAATTCTAAAGACTCCTCCAACAACTATTAGAACTGATAAATGAAATCAGTAAAGTCACAGGCAAATCAATGTACAAAAATATGTTGCCTTCCTATATACTAATAATGAGTAGTAGAAAGTGAAATTAAGAAAACTATCCCATTTATAATAGCACCAAAAACAATAAAATATCTAGGAATTTTTTTTATTTATTTAGTTTCTTTTCAGCTCCATAAAACCCACCACCTGGCTCCCCCAACCTCCCACCCCCCACCCCTTCAAAACCCTCAGAATGTTTTTCAGACTCCATAGTCTATCATGGTTCAACTCCTCTTCCAGTTTCCCTCAACTCCCTAGGAATAGATTTAACTAAAATGGGGAATATTTGTACTCTGAAAATTATAAGATACTGATGAAAGAAATTAAAGATGACTCAAAGAAATGGAAAGACATTCCATGCTCGTGGACTGGAAAAACAAATACTGTTAAAATGTCCACACTACCCAAAGCCATCTACACAATTATTGCAATCCCTTTAAAAAACACCAATAGCATTTTTCACAGGACTAGAAAAAACAATCTTAAAATTTGTATGGAGCCACAAAAGATCTCAAATAGCCAAACAATCTTGAAAATGAAAAAAAAAAAAACTGGAGGCATTACAATTTCAGGATTAAAGTTATATTATAAAGCAGTACTAATTAAAACAGTTTAGTGCTGGCACAAAAATAGACATAGATCAGTAGAACCAAGTAGAGAGCCCAAAAATAAGGCTACAGTTATATGGTCAATTAATCTTTGACAAAGTAGGAATGAATACACAATGGGAAAAAGAGTATCCTCAACAAATGGTGTTGGTAATACTGAACAACCACATGCAAAAGAATGAAACCAGACCACTTTCACTACACACAAAAATAAACTCAAAATGGAATAAAGGGTTAAATGAGAGACCTGAAACAATAAAAATCCTTGAAGAGAGCACAGGCAGTAATCTCTCTGACATCAGCCATAGCAACGTTTTTTAGATAGGTCTCCTAAGTCAAGGGAAATAAAAGTAAAAATAAATTATTGGGACTACATCAAAGATAAAACGTTTCTGCACAGCAAAGGAAACAACAAAACCAAAAGGCAACCTACTAAATGGGAGATGATATTTGCAAGTGACATATCTGATAAAGTGATAGTATTCAAATATATAAAAAAAGTGATACAACTCAACACCCCTAAACCAAATAATTCAATTAAAAATTCACAGGAGACATGAACTGACATTTCTCTGAAGATGATATACAGATGGTCAACAAAAACATGAAATGATGATCAACATTATTTATCATCAGGGATATACTAACCAAAACTACAATGCAATATCACTTCACACTTGTCAGAATGACTGAAATAAAAAAGACAAGAGACAAGAAGTGTTGAAGGAGGTGGAGAAAAAGGAATCTTTTTGCACTGTTGGTGGGAAAGCAAACTGGTGCAGCCACTATGGAAAACAGTATGGAGGTACTTCAAAAAATTAAAAATAGAACCACTATAAGATCCAGGAATCACACTAATAGGTATTTACCCCCAAAATACAAAAACACTAAATCAAAGGAACACATGCACCCTTATGTTTATTATAACATTATTTATAATAGCCAAACTATGGAAGCATCCCAAGTGTCCACCAATAGATGAATGGAGAAACAAACTGTTGTATATACACACAATGGAACATTATTCAGCTATAGAAAAGAATAAAATCTTGCCATTTCCAACAACACAGATACAGGTAGAGCGGATAATACTAAATGAAAGAAGTCAGGCAGAGAAAGACAAATACCATATGATCTCACTCATATATGTAATTTAAGAAACAAAAACAAATGAGCAAAGGAAAAACAAGAGAGAGAGACAAACCAAGAAACAGACTCTTAACTATAGAGAACAAACTGATGGTTACCAGAGGGGAGGTTTGTGGGACGGGGGGAGATGAGGGAAACAGGGGATGGGGATTAAAGAACGTACTTATGATGAAAAAAAAAAGAAAAAGAAGTGAAAATATACAATCATAATTGAAAACAAAAAAAAAACAAAAAAGTAAATATTTAAACTTGTACCTCAAAAAAAAAAAAAAAAGAAAGAAAGAAAATGTCTGTGATTTGTTCTTATCTGGTGAATTTCAGTTTGACAGTAAATTTCATTCATACAACTTCAGATATTTGAAGATACCCTACTCTCTCTAACTTCTCGTGTTGGTTTTAAGACATCAGCCTTCAGTCTAACTGTAACTTCACTGCTAATGTGTGTCTTCTTTTTCTCAATAAGATTTTTTGTTTTCTGTTATGTAAAATTTTACACTGATGAGTAGCTCTGGATTTTTAAAAAAAATTATCCTGCTTATGACTCAATTTCTTGAATCTGTTGATGATGTATTTTACCCATTTCAGAAAATTTTTCAGTCATTATTTTACTGGATATGGCCATTGCCTCATTCTATCTTGCTTATATTCCAGAATTCTATTTAGACATAATTAAACCTTATCTAACTTTCTCTCTGTATTTTTATTTCCTAATTTTTTTCATATATTGGTTTCTCTACACTGGATTCTAGATAATGTTTTCTCACATATTTTCAAGTTTATTATTTCTTCAGCTTTGTTTGATCTGCAGATAAACCCATATTGTAGATACTAATTTCAATTATTATTTTTCATTTCTAAAATTTATATTGTTTTCTCAAATCTGCTCTCTCTTGCAGGCATTCCTGCAAGATAGCTTCTATTGCTTAAAGTACGTATATTTCTCTTATAATCAGTGTCAAAACTAATATAAATTATTTGTACATTTTCTGTAATGTCTATTTTTCTATTGGTTTGACTCATAGTGTCTTATTTTATTATAAATAAAAATATTTTTCCAGAGATTATATTATTTCAATTCTATCAGCTATGTAGGGATACTATCAGGATGTGATCATGTTACAATAAATTTACATGTAAGATTGTTCTTAAATTATATTATGAATTTATGTTTGTTTCAGAAAAAAAATTATCTACCCTTCATTCCCCCACATGTAAGTTGTTTATCATAAGTTAGCCCTCTAATTCTTTCACTTTTTCTGTCCAAATTTATTCCTCTATTCTAATATCATAAAACTCATATAATGCTTCTTTGTCCAAAAGCACTTCTGCACCATAAGTTTTAACAATTCTTTATCTTTTGTTTTCTATGTACTCACTGTAAGCATCTTTCCTAAAGTCAAGGCATCATATACAACTAAAGGATTCTCAGTCTATATACAAGAAATATTAACCATAGCTGGCTTTTAGTGTATTTCACTAAGTTGGAAAAATAGATTATTAAAATACTGCTCATCATTTTTGAATGATGCAAATTTAATTTAGTTTGGTGTGGTGGAGAGAGAATTGAATTACAAATACAAATCACTCCAAATCTTAGTTTCATCAATTATAAAGTGGGAATAATATATGTCTTGCCAATCTGTGAGGGAAACTTATGAAATCATTTATGTACTATAAATAAGAAACCACTATCATTTTCTTATTTCTGGTGGATACAAACCTTAGAAATGACAATTTTGATTTTTGACCCAAGGTCTGCATGATTTCAAGATTTTCTCTCTCTCTGTAAAAGAATATTACATGTTTCCTGGGATAAAGTTTGTGCTAATTCACATAACTCCTCATTTCTAAAATATTTTAAGGTAGTCGTTTTTTTTCCATTTTATTTTATTTCTTTTCAGTGTTTCAGCATTCATTGTTTATGCACCACACCCAGTGCTCCATGAAATACGTGCCCTCCATAATACCCACCACCAGGCTCACCCAACCCCCCACGCTCTCCCCTCCAAAACCCTCAGTTTGTTTCTCAAAGTCCACAGTCTCTCAAGGTTTGTCTCCCCCTCCAATTTCCCCCAACTCACTCCTCCTCTCCATCTCCCCATGTCCTCTGTGTTATTCCTTATGCTCCACAAGTGAAACCACATGATACTTGATTCTCTCTGCTTGACTTATTTCACTCAGCATAATCTCTTCCAGTCCCGTCCATGTTGATACAAAAGTTGGGTATTCATCCTTTCTGATGGAGGCATAATACTCCATTGTATATATGGACCATATCTCCTTTATCCATTCATCTGTTGAAGGGCATCTTGGCTCTTTCCACAGTTTGGCGACCGTGGCCATTGCTGCTATGAACACTGGGGTACAGATGGCCCTTCCTTTCACTACATCAGTATCTTTGGGGTAAATATCTACTAGTGCAATTGCAGGGTCATAGGGAAGGTCTATTTTCAATTGTTTAAAGAATCTCCACACTGTTTCCCAAAGTGGCTGCACCAACTTGCATTCCCACCAAGAGTGTAAGAGGGTTCCCCTTTCTCCACATCCTCTCCAACACTTGTTGTTTACTGTCTTGTTGATTTTGGCCATTCTAACTGGTGTAAGGTGGTATCTTAATGAGGTTTTGATTTGAATCTCCCTGATGGCTAACAATGACGAACATTTTTTCATGTGTCTGTTATCCATTTCTATGTTTCTTTGGAGAAGTGTCTGTTCATGTCTTCTGCCCATTTTTTAATGTGATTATCTGTTTTGTGTGTGTTGAGTTTGAGAAGTTCTTTATAGATTTGGATATCAGCCCTTTGTCTGCAGTGTCATTTGC
>RCUC01150807.1:0-104576 GCA_003697995.1 Taxidea taxus jeffersonii
CTCTACCAACTGTGTCAGCAGGGCACTTTTTTAAAACTTTCAAAAACATACCTGTCTTATCTATGGTATTAGAGGTTTATGAATCCAAGAGGCTTGTACTTGGGAAGGGCTGGTTTTGGTGTCCAGTTTTCTAACTACCAAATCAACTAAAAAATGAGAGAAAAGACCTCTGCCCATCATTCAGATTCATTTAGTTCTGTGATTGATTGAACAACAATGGTGGACACCAGTACAGAACTGGATAAAACTACCCTCGGGTAGCTCAGAATCTAAAGGTTATAAACTGTGCTCATCTAACTATAGTATGGAGCAAATGCTGTAGCAGAAAGATGAACAGTGGAAATGATAAATAAATAAACAAATAAATGAAAGGAAAGCAGACTTCAGGCAAAGCAGGACTGTGTCCCAAGAGGTCATACAAAGTGATGTTATCTTGGAAAATGTGTTAGAATCTGGTCTTTACCTTGTCGAGTCTGTTTCTTAGGCTGGTATTAAATGTACAAGACTACTATTTAAATCCAGAATGGCAAATTATTATAATAAGGATTTATTATCAAAAATTAAAATGAGGATTCTCACATCTCAGGGAACTAGACCCTCTTCTGTTACTTATTGAGGTTTCTTGGCATACATGCCTTTCAAACAAACCTGTGTTTGAAAAACAAATTATAAGCAAAAGGCTGTTTGTTAAATGAATTAAGAACAAAGGAAAGTAATCAGCACATTCCAGATTTTAAAAAATTTAAAGCTTTAAATAGAGTTAACAGGGGATACAAACAGGTTCTTTCTTCCCTGGATGGTGATTATCATTCATGATCAACCTCTCTTCTTATGTACTTCTTCTTTTTTTCTATTTCTGACACCCTAATATTTTCAATTAGGTAATAATAATCTGTTCAGCCTGGGAATTCTTGTGTCCATTTCAAGTGTTGTCACATCTTTTCTCTGAACCAGTTTGTCTTAATTGTAAAGTTTACATTTCAGACGTCTAAGCTCACTTTCTTTTAGGTAAAATTCATGATAGGAGTAGGGAAGTGGAGTGGACATTTCGTTAGAGCCCCCTATGTGCTGGCAATATGAGCCAGGTAATTAATGGCTACTGAATGTGATACTAAGAAGCAGAGGACCAGGGGTGCCTGGGTGGCTCAGTGGGTTAAGGCCTCTGCTTTCAGCTCAGATCGTGATCCCAGGGTCCTGGGATTGAGCCCCGCATCGAGCCCCGCATCCATCAGGCTCTCTGCTCAGCGGGGAACCTGCTTCCCCCTCTCTCTCTGCCTGCCTCTCTGCCTACTTGTGATCTGTCAAATAAATAAATAAAATCTTTAAAAGAAGCAGAGGACCAGCGAGGGCTTCACATATACACAAGAGGTGAATTCTGTCTGGCCCAACAAAACAGTGAAGCCAGGGTTGGATGAGAGGCAAATTTTAGCAGAAGGACAAAAACGAAATGTATGGCCCTGGGAAAATGCTTTCTTGAAATGAGACCCATGCTGTGATAGAACATTTCAATGAGGATTTAATTCGAAAGGGATCCTCTTTTAAGTATGCAGTTGTCTAAAAGGAGGAATGAAGTGAGTTGCTAGCTAATGGCAACCTGCCTCAGGTGCATTATCGAGCCCTAGCAGATTTCATGTTCTAGGTAGATAGCCTAGAACCAGCAGACAACTGTGGGGAGGAATCATGTCAGAGAAGGTTACATTTCTAACATCAAACTTCAACCAGTATGTCTTTAGCCATCTCTCTTTTTGTCATTATTATTTTACTACTGCTTTATTGAGATATAGTTGACATAAAACAAACTGGGCAAATTTATAGTGTACAATTTGAAATTTTTTGACGTATGTCTCTATCTGTGAAATTATCACATGCTCATCATCCCAAAAAGTTTCCTTCTTCTCTTTTATAATCCTTCCTCCTGGCTCTTCTTGCCCCCACTAACACACAGGTAATCAACCACTGAATTGATTTCTGTCACTACATGTTAGTTTGCATTTTCTAGAAATTTATGTAAATGGAATCATATAGTAGGTACTCTTTGTTTTTGTCTAGCTTCTTTCACTCAGTATAATTATTTTGAGATTTATCCATTATGTCATGGGTATCAATAGTTCATTTTCTTTTGTTGCTGAGTAGTATTCCCTTGTATGAATATGCACAGTTTATTAATTCGCCATCTGTCTTGTTGTTTCCAGTTTTTGGCTATGACAAATAACACTGCTATGAACATTCATGTATAAGTCTTTATGTGGACATAAGACTTCATTTCTCTTAGGTAAAATTTCTTTTATTTTCTTTTAAAGATTATTTATTTATTTATTTGAGAGAAAGTGAGCTAACACAAGCAGCTTAGGCAGAGGGAGAGGGAGAAAAAGACTCCCCACTGATTGGGGAGCCTGCCATGAGGCTCGATCCCAGGATCCTAGGATCATGATCTGAGCCGAAGGCAGACGCTTAACTGACTGAACCACCCCTTCTCGTGCTTTCTCTCACTCTCAAATAAATAAGTAAAATCTTAAAAAACAACAACAACAATATTGAGTCTCCTGATCCATAAACATAGTGCATACCTCCATTTATTTAGTTAGTGGTTCTCAACTGTGCCTCACAAGGGACATATGACAGTATCTGGACACATTTTTGTTTATCGTAACTCAGGGCAAGGGTGATATGGGCATCTAGAAGATGGAATGCTGGTAAGCATTCTACAATGCACAATAATGGTTCCCACAATGAAGAATTATCCAATCCAAAATAATAATAATAATAATGATTATTTAATTTCTCTCACCAGTGTTCTGTTTTTAGTGTACATTATTTATGTATCTTAGAGACACTTATGCCTAAATTCTTGATATCTTTAATTCTATTATAAATGATAACATCTTAAAAATTTCAATTTCTGATTATTCATTGCTACTTTATATTGATCTTTGTATATTGATTTTGTATCCTTTAGCTTTGCTAAAACACTGTTTAGTTCTAATAGATTTTTAATAGATCCATAGAATTTTCTACATGATGATGTCATCCTCCCAAAAAAGAGATAAAATATTACTCCTCTTTCCAATCTTTATGTCTGTCATTTGTTTGTTTGTTTGTTTTTCCTTATCATACTAGCTAGAACCTCCAGAACAAAATTAAGTTGAAATAGTAAGAGCAGGGGCACCTGGGTGGCTCAGTGGGTTAAAGCCTCTGCCTTCATTCAGCTCAGGTCATGATCCCAAGGTCCTGGGATTGAGCCCCACATCGGGCTGTCTGCTCAGCAGGGAGCCTGCTTCCCCCTCTCTCTGCCTGCCTCTCTGCCTACTTGTGATCTCTCTCTCTCTCTGTCAAATAAATAAATAAAATGTTTAAAAAAAAAGAAATAGTAAGAGCAAACATCATTGCCTTGTTCATGATTAGGAGGAAGGCATTCAGTCTTTTACCATTATGAATGATATAAAAACTTGTAGGTTTTTTTTTAAAGATTTTTTTTTATTTTTTGACAGACAGATCACAAGTAGGCAGAGAAGCAGGCAGAGAGGGGGGAAGCAGGCTCCCTGCTGAGCAGAGAGCCTGATTCGGGGCGCCATCCCAGGACCCTGGGATCATGACCTGAGCCGAAGGCAGAGGCTTTAACCCACTGAGCCACCCAGGCGCCCTGGTTTTTCATAGAATACCTTTTATCAGGTTGAGGAAGTTCCCTTCTATTCCTAGTTTCCTGAGAGTTTTCATTAGGAATGGATGTCTAATTATACATCTGTTGAGATTACTGTACCATTTTTCTTTTCTTATATTGTTAACTTGGTGAATTACACTGACTGATTTAAGAATGCTAAAATCAACATTGGGCACCTGGGATAAATCCCACTTAGTTATGATATACTATACTTTCCATATATTGTTGGATTAGATCTGCTAAAATTTTGTTAAGAATATTTGCATCTCTGTTCATGAGGCATATTGGTTTGTATTTATATCTTCATTTATAATATCTTTGTCCGAATTTTGTATAAGGATAATGTTGGCCGGAGCACCTGGGTGGCTCAGTTGGTTAAGCATCTGGCTCAGGTCATGATCCCAGGGTCCTGGGATCAAGCCCCACATCAGGCTCCCTTCTCAATAGGGAGTCTGCTTCTCCCTCTCCCACTACCCCTGCTTGTGCACCCTCTCTCTCTTTGTCAAATAAATCTTTAAAAAAAAAAAAAGGATAATGTTGGCCTCCAAAAATGAGTTGGGAAGTATTCCCATCCCTTCAAAATTGGGAGAAAGTTTGGGTGCAAATTGCATTATTTCTTTCTTAAATCTTTGATTATGTTCACTAGGAAAGACTTTTAAGCTTGGTTTTTCTTTGTGTGAAGGTTTTAAACTATAAATTAAATTTCCTTTTTACTTTTATTTACTTATTTATTTGTCACAGAGAGAGAGAGAACACAAGCAGGGGGAGTGTGAGGCAGAAAGAAGCAGGCTCCCCACTGAGCAAGAAGCCTGATGCAGAACTCAATCCCAGGACCCTGGGATCATGGCCTGAGATGAAGGCAGCGGTTTAAACAACTGAGCCACCGAGGTGTCCCGTATGATTTGAATTATTTTAAATTTGTTGAGAATTGTTTTATGGCCCCAATTATGATCTGTCTTGGTAAATGTTCCTTGTGCACTGGAAAAGAATATGTGTCCTGCTGTTGTTGAGGGGTGTGTTTTATAAAGATCAGCTAGATCAAGTAGATTCATTATGTTGTTCGAGTTTTCCATATCATGTGTCTACTTTTTTATCAGTTATTGAGAGAGGTATATTGAAATTCATTAATATAATTTTGAATTTATTTCTCTTTGATTCATGTCTTTTGCTTCTTGTATAAAGCAAGCTTTACTAGATACATAGCTTCTCAGTGAGTTATTATTCTCCTTTTTTATTTTTTATTTATTTTTAAAAAAGATTTTATTTAGGGACACCTGGGTGGCTCAGTTGGTTGAGCAGCTGCCTTCGGCTCAGGTCATGATCCCAGCATCCTGGGATCGAGTCCTACATCGGGCTCCTTGCTCGGCAGGGAGCCTGCTTCTCCCTCTGCCTCTGCCTGTCACTCTGTCTGCCTGTGCTCGCTCTCTCTGTCTGCCTGTGCTCGTTTGCTCTCTCTCTCTGACAAATAAATAAATAAAATTTAAAAAAAAAGATTTTATTTATTTGACAGAGAGAGAGAGAGACAGTGAGAGAAGGAACACAAGCAAGGGGAGTGTGAGAGGGAGAAGCAGGCTTCCCACCAAGCAGGCAGCCCAATGCAGGACTCAAACCCAGGACCCTGGGATCATGCCCTGAGTTGAAGGCAGATGCTTAACCATCTGAGCCACCTAGGCACCCTTCTCCTTTTTATTTTAATTTTTTTCTTTAAAATGCTAAACTCAATGACTTTATCTTAAGTTGTGTGAAATATTAGTATTCAAGAATACTGAAACTTGGGCAACCCTGTTGGGACCCCTCTCACTCTTGACAGCTTTTTGTGTACCATCACTTAATAAACTTTTATTACTTGACTCAAAAAAAAAAAAAAGAACTCTGAATCTTTTTTTATGTCACTCAAATGTTAATTGAAACATCTGAAAGGAATTGCTTTTATAAAAACATTAAAATATTGGGGCCGCCTAGATGGCTCAGTTGGGTGGCTGCCTTTGGCTCTGGTCATGATCCCGGAGTCCCAGCATCAAGTCCCACATCGAGCTCCCGGCTCCATGGGGAGTCTACTTCTCCCTCTGACCTTCTCCCTTCTCATGTTTTCTCTCAAATAAATAAATAAATAAATAATTTAAAAAACATTAAAATATTAATTGTTACAGAAAAATAGATTTTTATATTATATCATAAAATATATTTCATATTAGCCTATTATATTTCCATTTTGAAAATAAAATACAACTAGAAGAGTCAAAGTAGATGCTTTTGCCATTTCTAAAGCACAAAAAGTTTTTTAATGAACACATCCCAATACTGTGCTAGAGGCAGGGTTAATCCATTTCTAGGTAAGCTGGTCTCATTATACATTGTGCAAACAACTAGGGCACCACCCACAGTTTTGAATTTCAACCTGTAGTACCACATTCTTCTAGAAGGTTGGCTCCTAGAACTGATGATGTAAAGAAAAGAAGTAGCTGCAGGAACCTTTGGAGGACTAAGACTTGGGAAGATAAACAATGAGATAATAATACTTTTCTAAATTGGATCAGCATCATTTGACCTGCCATGGATATGAGTTTAAAGTGTTTCTTTGGCCCTGTCCCTACAATGTGGCGACTCCATTTATCCCTTACCAAATGCACCTACCATGGGTTGTATCGCCAGTGCCTATTATGGTTTATAAATCCTAATATTTTCATTAATCTGAAAGGAGAATCTTTTAACTTTGAAGGATACTCAAGAGAGCTTTATTACACTTTGGAATTTGAAAATGCCCTTTAATTTGTCCTTTAAAAAATTCTCTGTACTTTTCTGTGTTATAAGATTCTTTGAGGTGTTATTCTGTGATTAAATCTCCAGTTTAAGAAATGATACCTAAATTTTAAAGAACCCACTCTAGTTAATACCAATATGACATTAAGGAAAAGTGAAGATATAAGCTTTTTTTTTTTTCCTACTTGTTGGAGTGAAGTAAGATAGAAAGTAAAGAAAAAGTCCTAAACCTTTCCAAAATGGAAAATTAATTTTAAGTATATAATCATGTTCCTATCTCCTATTACTGATACTGTTTTTGTGTAAATGAATACCACTGCTATCTGTAAACTCTCTTCGGACAATAAACAAGGGCTCATTTTGTTTCTCTTGTCTCTGGGATCACTGTCTATGTTGCCTGATCACCAGTGCCTAAAAATCATTGTTTAATATATTTTGTTTGATTTTTTAGTTATTTCTGTCAAGAGTGAGGGGAAATAAATATGACTTCATGCTGTTACTTCATGCTGTCTGGAAGTAGCAGTATCTCTCTAGGTATCTCTCAGATTAGTAGTTTTCAACCCTGACTACACATTAGAATCACCTGTGGTTGGGGAGGAAGTTTTAAAATGGATGTACAAGCTCTGTTCCAGAGCAGTTCAATAAGATTCTTTTAGATTGAGGGGTGCCTGGGTGGCTCAGTTGGTTGAGCAACTGCCTTCGGCTCAGGTCATGATCCTGGAGTCCCAGGATCGAGTCCCGCATCAGGGGACTCAGCAGGGAGTCTACTTCTTCCTCTGACCCTCCCCCTCTCATGCTCTCTCTCTCTCTCTCTCTCAAGTAAATAAATAAAATCTTAAAAAAAAAAAGATTCTTTTAGATTGAGACCCTAGCATCAGTATGCCTTAAAAACATTGATTTTTCTCATGTACAGCAGGGTTAAAGAACACTAGATTAAAAAAACTATTGCATTTAGGGAACTGGGTGGCTCAGTTGGTTAAACCTCCAAATCTTGATTTTGGCTCAGGTCACAATCTCAGGGTTGTGAGATTGAGCCCCACATTGGGCTCCACACTGTGCTTGAAGCCTGCTTAAGATGCTCTCTTCCTCTCCCTCTGCCCGTCCCCCCAGCTAGCACATGCACACACACACACACACACACACACACACTCTCTCTCTCTCTCTCTCTCTCTCTCTCCTTCTAAAAAAAAAAAAGAAAAGAAAAGAACTATTGCATTTATAAACAATTCTGAGAGACGTTTGTGTTGTGTCACTCCAGCCAAGACATACTGGGGTGGGGGTAGTGTGGTGCTATAGAAAATTTTAAAGCAGAGGACTGTCATATTTAGATTTTTGCTTTAGAATTGTAAGTGTGACAACTGTATAGGAGATGGGATTAGGTGGGTTGAGTGAAGAGGCAGGGCATCATTGAGAAGCTACTCAGAGTCAGAAGCAATGATGGCCTGCCTGACCTTGGGCAGTGGTAGTGGAGAAGGTGAAGAAGGGATGCATTTGAGAATTTCTAAAGTGGAATTGATAGGACTTGCTGATCAAGAGGGAGGAAACAAGAGTTACTCTTAAATTTATAGGTCATCGTGGCAGGAGTAATAATATCATTAACTGAGATAGATAATATGGTAGGAGAAGCAGGTATCAGGGAAAGAATTACTCCAGTTTGGGACATCCGAAAGTAGGTGACTTGTAGAACCATCTCTGATGTTTAAATTTTTCTGAGCCATAGGAAAGAGAAAATATTCAGGAGCAAATCTCCTGAATGTGTTGTATGATTTTTACTCTTTTATTTGATGTAGGTTAATATGAAAACCTATTTACATTTCTTGTATAGGCACCAGTTAATATTACAATAAAGTAGATGACAAGGCAAGGATTTTTGCAAAGATTTGTTAATGCCCTTTTTTTTGGCTGTGGGGGCATTCATTTCTCCCCTTTATGGACAATAACCCTATATTTCTTTTAGAGAATCACCTTTTTCCCATTGTTTATTAAAGGAAAGGTTAATTAAGATCTCCTTACTATATGATGCTGACAAGACCCACACTAGGACAATCTGACTCTCTTCATAAGATCGCATCCTCAGTGAAGCCACATGAGGTGGAAAAATGGTTAGAACCAGGTATTCCCTGGGTCTTTATTGTTTCTTCTTTCCTTTCTGAGCCTATTCTTTTGAGTCTTCAACCTTCCCTTTGATTTTGTGGGACTTCCCTTCCAGTAATCTTTTTTAAAGGAAAAACAAAACAAACAAAAAAACCAGGGTGGCTCACTCAGGTAAGCATCTGCCTTTGACTCAGATCATGACCCAGCCCCTCATGGGGCTCCCTGCTCAGCAGGGAGCCTGATCTCTCTCTCCCTCTGCTGCTCCCCCTGCTTATGCTCTCTGGCTCTCTCTATGTCTCTGTCAAATGAATAAATAAAAATCTTTGAAAAAATAAATTTAATTTAGCCAAAATTGGCTCATTCATCTTTTTAAAAAGTACATATGGAATGCCAGGAATAATTTTGGGTTTTGGAATAGAATGAAGAACAAGATTATCTCACAAGCTTAAGTCTAATGAAGTTGTAGGAATGGTGAGGAGATTTACAGTAAACAAGTAAATATATATACAACAAAGTGATTTCTCATGTTCATAAGCTTTATGAGGAAATTTTTTAAAAAATCATTAATTGGTGAGGGATCAAGCAAGTGGTAGGACAACTACAGTTGTGAACCCCTAAGGTCCAAAGAAGCTGGGGCTGTTTGAGGAACAGAAGGAAGACCAGAGCAACAGAAGCATGCTGAACAGAGGGAGAGTGGTAGGGGATGAGGGTAAGAGGTGGGCTGAGATCTTGCAGGCCATGGTAGGGTTTTATTCTAAGGACATCGGGAAAGCAACGCAGGGTTTGAAGTATAAGCATAATGTGATCTGGAAAATGTTTAAAAATACCTCTCTGCTATTGTAGAAGAGACTTTAGGAGGCTCAGAGTGGAAAGCAAAGGAGGCTGCTTTGAATATTGTTGCAGGAAGTAGACCAGATATGAAATAGTGGTGATTCATATTGTGGTGTAAGAGTCAGGCTGGCAAGAAGTGAATGGAGTCAAAATAAGTTTTGGAAGTAGAGCCAACAGAATTCGATGATGTATTGGATGAGGGGAATGAAGTTTAAAAAGGAGGTATCGCAGAGCACCTGGGTGGCTCAGTGGGTTAAAGTCTCTGCCTTCTGCTCAGGTCATGATCCCAGGGTCCTGATATCTTGAGTCCCACAAAGGGGCTCCCTGCTCAGTGGGAAGCCTGCTTCTCCCACCCCTCTGCCTGTTGCCCCTCCCCAACTTGTGCTCTCTTTCTGTGTCAAATAAATGGATAAAACCTTAAAAAAATCTTTAAAAATTATTGTTTAAAAAAAGGAGACATCACAGGCCTTTTTAAAAAGAATAATTTAAACCTAAAATTGTTCTAAGAAAATTAAGTCTATTTAAACAAAAGATTTTTTTTATGTTGATGAAAGAAAAGATTAATTTTACCCCACGGTGTCAGGAATTAGTTCGGGGATAGGCACTTGACTCAAACAGGATTCTTTGGGGGCCTCCTGAAAGACACAGCCTCTCTTCTAATGCATGGAAGCCTCAGAGAGAATGTAGAGTCTCCTGGCAGGTAATTCACTACCTTGCAGATGCTGAAAATAAAATCAGAACAGAAAACGATGGAGATGGAGGAAGACAACTTCACTGTTGGAGTCTCTGGATTAAGCTGAATTTGAAACCTCTGGTTGAAGTTTTTTGCTTAATCTTAATTGAAGTTTTCCCCCCACTTGTTATGGGGGTGGCAGTGGTTAGGTGATGTGGGACAGGGATGGTGTTCTCTTCAACAACGAGAACTCTGAAAATACCATCACAGAAGATTGCATACAATGACCACAGAGCCTCATAAATAAAGGGGATTTATACTAGATCTCACAGGAGTTCCGAACAGAATTCTGTGAATTAGATTTTGATCACCGACATTCACGGAGGCTGTAGTATCATTGTTATGATTATTGTGTGTATAATTTATGTCACTAATAATTTTTATTGAGCACTTGCTACATGCCAAGCCATACCTGAAGAAATTTATAAGCATAATATCATTTAGTCCTCAGTACAACTCTGTGAGAAAGATATTATTATTATCCCCGTTTTTAAGAGAAAGTTCAAATACTGAGACACCATGACACAGTGAGAATATAGTAGAAGGGCTGCTTAATTAGGTGCTCAATGTATGTTTCATTTGCATTGCTATAATTATTTTTGTCCACCTTGCTTTTAAAATATTTATTTTCAATGAACCTAGATTTTCTTTTTCTTAAAAAACAAGCCAAAACAATAACAAAAAGCCTTTCCTAGAGCTTTGACAAAAATGGTCTGGTCTCCAAATTAGCGTAAGTGTAAAATGTCATCTGTTTTGATATAGTAAGCTCCATTGTTAACACTTGACCTTGTGAGGATTTGCTTTCTAATTCACATGGTATAAGTCCTGAAAGCAAGGAGAAATGAAGGACCTGTTTAAAACAAAAAGGAGCATACCTGGATGTGACTGGAAATCTATCAAAAAAGCATCAGAGTTCCATATTCAGGTTAATAAAAATGGGTGAATTGTACATTTCAAAGGAGAACCTGGGACACTGTTCAAATAACAAAGACTTAAAGCAAACTGGGCTCCCTGCCCAGAACAATAGGCACATGAATTCACAGAATGGGGTGGGGGGGCTTTTGTCCACTGTGGGTGTGCTCATCATACACTCACATTCAACCATACAACATTAGCTCACAGAAAGTGGAATGTCAACATGAACCAGTGACCTTAATGTACAAACAGAAACACGACCATATTTTAGCATCCTTCTTGTCTCCATAATATTCAAATCTGTAACATCTTTTTGCCTCTTTGCTATGTAAATCTTGACTTTGGAATCTCCAACTAAATACTGCAACTCAAATGTACAGCTTTATTATAATCTAACCAAGAAAGGTTTTCATGGGGGCACCTGGGTGGCTCAGCCAGTTAAGTGTTTGCCTGTATTCAGCTCAGGTCATGAGCTAGGGGTCTTGGGATCCAGCCCTTGCATAGGGCTCCCTGCTCATCGGAAAGTGTGTCTCTCCCTTTGATCCTCCCTGCCCTCTACCCCTGTTGCGTGCTCTCGTTCTCTCTCTCCAATAAAATAAAATAAAATAAAATAGAAAGGTTTTTATGAATTGCATCTATCTTCTAAAAGAAAAAATATTCTTAGTCATAATTAAAAGCACATTCTGGAAAGAGAATGCTTAGGTAATGTATTATACAGAATAGTCTTACAAAAGTACTATTTATTGCTCCCTTAATTTTCACCATGAATCTAGGTCCTACTGTGCAGCCTTAAATGAGTGCTCCAAGAATAATAGCTTCTTTGTGAATGGTAGGGCTGGGTCTCTAACTCTATGGCATCACCTTGGATTGAAGGTAAGTTTAGGAGTCTGTGTATCAGTTGTCCATTGCTGCATAGCAAATTACCTCAAAACTTAGTGGCTGTGATTGTGAATTGTATGTGTGAACTTGACTGTCACTTCCTGGGGTGCCCAGATATTTGGTGAAACATTATTCCTGGGTGAGTTGGTGAGGGTATTTCCAGAAGAGATTAGCAATTGAAATTGGCAGACTGAGTAAGGCAGATTGCCTTCTCCACTGTAAATGGGCACCATTCAATCCCTTGAGGGCCTAAATAGAACAAAAAGACGGAGGTAGGGAGAATTTGCTCCCCCTACCTGCGTGCAGGAGCAGGGACCTTGGGTTTTATACCATGGGCACCCTGGTTCTGAGAACAGCATCAGTTTTCCTGGGTCTTCAGCTACTAGACAGCAGATAATGGGATTTCCCAGGCTCCACAGTTGCATGAGCCAATCCCTTATAGTAAATCTGTTTCCAATACCAAGAGTGTGATTACCAGGGATCAGTGGGGGCTACCCTAGAGACTGCCTACCACATTCTGCATCCATTACAGAAACTCCTGGAAATTAGAGGAACATCAGGATTTATTCCTTTCCTTCCTTCCTTTTGTAATGAGGCCTATTACAAATCAAGCACAAAAAAAGAAAGGATGAATGAAACCAGAGCTGAGGCCAAAGACTATGCCAAGCTATTTCCATCTGTATCCACAGTACAAAAAACATCAGGCTCTGCTTGCTCACTCAGCCCTCCAATCATCCCTGGAAGACATTGCCAGCAAGGACTGGTTCTGGCTATCCTCTTGGATGGCTTAAGGATTCAGGAGGTCAATGTCTGGACAATGTAACCAGTTTGCCGCACAAGAGGTACACTGGTTGGGAAGCTCTGCCTTAGATAAACTATTGGGAAACTACCTTGTAGTTTTTAAATTTATTTTTATTTTTTATTTAATTTTTCCATTTTTAAATATTTTATTTATTTGAGAGAGAGCGAGCATGAGCTGGAGGAGGTGGCAGAGGGAGAAGCAGGCTCCCCACCGAGCAGGGATCCTGATGTGGGGCTCCATCCCAGGACCCTGAGATCATGCCCTGAGCCAAAGTTAGACACTCAACTGACTGAGCCACCCAGGTGCCCCAGGGGACCACCTTGTATATGTAGTTTATAATGATGGTTCCCAACCACTATTTATTTATCAAAGTTGGCCCAAGAAGAGATCTTAGCTGGTATATGCATTGTCTCTCCTATGTATTACCATATAGCAGTACTTCCCACCAAATTAGAGTACGTTTCTAATATAAATCAGCAAAACTAGCCTCATCCTAGTCAGAGCTTAATAGACCCAGAAACTGGGGGCATATATGCTTTTAAAATAACAATTAATAATGTTGCTTATGTTATTAATAAAATTAATAACTCTGGATTTTTAAATTCAAAGCTTCCATAATTATTTTTCAGTATTGCATCATTTCACTTTTGAAGTAATACTTAAACTTTTATACTTTGAAGGACTGACAGAATTGCCACATATAAAACATATAAGGAGATTTTTCACTCCAGATTGCACCTAGAAAACTCGCCTGTATTTGAAGGTGAGTGTTCCGATAGTAACACAAATCTAAGTAGCATACTCTACTTGTATCACGGATGGTAGGCTCATCAGATATTATGGTACCCACGTAAACACAAGTTCAGGGATGCAAGAAACCACATGAAGTCAGCATTCAGCTATTGGGTTTTCTAAAACTGAAGCCAGCTGGCAGATTTTGGCTCACTGGCAATGCTGAACTTTGGTGCATCTCTCAATTTTTTACCCTTTATACTCTTCTAATTTGACACAGAGGCTAGTTTTTCTCAGCCTTCACCTTAGCTTTTCAATGGCTGCAACTTCTTTTTCCTTTCTTCCTTGTTTCAGGGAAAACTTAAAAGCCTTTTGTGTCTTTTTAGGCTTTTGTGTATCTTACCTCTCTTCTGTCTCAGCTGGCCCCCAGGACATCCTTTCCCTGTCTTCTCAGGACTTGGTCTGTTCTCATCTCCCAGGCAGAAATTGGATGTCATGGAAGACCAGGACGAGGGCCCAGTTCCTGAAAATAAAGATATCAGAAACTGAGGTAGACCCCTGGGGCTCTGCTTTCAACTGGACTGGGTCCTTACAATAGTACACTGGGTTATACTTCAGTAAGAGAACACGGGACACTCAATCTGGCCTGAGGTGAAGGGACTGTGAAGAGCCTGGCAAATGGGTCAGCTCTTCAGGCTGAGGTTCCGAACTGTGATTCCCCTGTCCTGTCCAGAGGGTAGATTAAAAAAAAGATGGCACAAAGGACTCAAGGTTTGAGAGGCGGACTGGTCCTGTGAGACAGATTTAGGTACAGAGGCAGAAGGCAGGCCTCGGGTGCCCTACCGCTAAGAACCAGGCAAGTCCTGAAGGGATATGCAAATGCCTGGGGACTGCAGACAACGAGGCAGGTAACATAAATGAGTGAAGCAGGTCAGGTGTAAGACCATATGGGGTTATGTTGGTGACTATGAGTACCTGGAGAAGGAATGACCCATCTAAAGGCCAACCTACATCTGTGAGCACAATTCTGTAAGATAGGTTCTGCCAGCAAGGGGGACCTCTAGATGGTTTGCACTAGCACAAGGTCAGGTTCATGGTCTTGTGGCTAGGCAGCTCTTTCCAAAGGAGAGGCTCCCGTCTGATGAAATCCCCTAAGCAGCTGAATATAGTAGAACCTGCATGGAGGATATAGCATGGCTACTTTGACTTCCAGAGCCAAGTGTAGCCCAAGTCATGGGAAGGCTAACGGTGAAGTGGATTTCACCTTTGAGTTGAATGAGTAGGTGCTACAAACTGAGAGTTAGGGCTCAGGGTTTTCTTCGAAGGGCAGGTTCTTGAAAATTTGCATTCTGGTGTAATTGCCTTACCAGTAATTCGTAAGATAAATTGTTCTTTTTACCCTCTTCCACCATCTCCCCTTCCCACCCTGTTCCACCATCTTCCCAGTGTCCTATAAATCACAAGAACTTGCCTTTGAGCCTTGCAGCTATTTGGGAAGGAGTTTGGGAGGAGGCTGGATAGTCAATTTTGCCTTGTGGTATCTTCAAGGTGCCACCTGATATGTGGCAATTCATGATACACAGAGAGCTGTTGCCAACAAGGTCAGCAGAACACCACACTAGAGAATACCAGTGGACGCATCTAAGGATTTGGCTCTTGTCACACCATCTGGGACGAACAACCAGGGCCCCGACCAGAGGGCAAGTAAGGCACTCATTCCCAAGGTCTTGCAAGTGCAGAGACAGATCCTGCCTTTACTTAAAATTTTGATATTTCGTTCATCATGGATTTTTCACAATAATTTTGTTTTTGAAAAATATTGCAGTAAGATATCAGTTATCTTGATTACTAAATCTTTGGCGTCCCTCAAATTTTGCACCACAGCTAAGGTGGTGCTCTTCTCCCCTTACCTGAGGTCCAGTCTTGAACACCTTCACAGTTGAATCAGAAGCTTGATGGAGCGCCTGGGTGACTCAGTTGGTTAAGCATCTGACTCTTGATTTCAGCTCAGGTCATGATCTCAGGGTCCCCGGATCAAGCCCCGCTGTTGGGCTCTGTGCTTACTCAGCAGGGAGTCTGCTTGAGATTCCCTCCCTCTCTCTCTCTCTCTGCCCCTCCCTTCACTCCTGCTCTCTCCACCTCTCTCCAAAATAAAATAAAATAATCTTTAGGAAAAAAAAAAGCTTGAATCAGTACCAGGATAATCTGGCCTTGATTTTCCCTCCATCTCCTGAGAACTTACCAAAGCCAATAAATATAGGATACAATTATTTTTCTCTCTATATCACAACTTCCACTTTAGAGCCAACCAGTATTTCTGTATCTGTTGCTCTATCACAAACTTAGCCTAAAATGGGGATACTTTCATCTCATAAAAGATTATTTTAGTTAAAATGAATCATAGTGGTTGAACTACGCAAGAGTGGACTTTGAGAGGGTGAAAGACTATTGAAGTATGCTAATTTTTTTATCTAGGATTGCCAGATGTTTGATACTGAAATCCACAGCTCAGTATTTTGGCTTCTTATATACTAAAATAGAAATTAAGACAAAAGTGAATACACACATATGGAGCTTTTCTCATTAAAATTTTTTCTTGATTGTGTGAGTGTTTCTGAGGCTATATGTCAGTATGCATGAATCCTTGCCAGCTGGAAGACAGGACAAAACAGCTGTTCAAAACTGACAAGAAATTGGCTTCCAGTAATTCTAAGTGTTGGAGAGGGAATTTATCTTTCTTGTATGTTTACCTTTGTCCTGGGAGCAATTACTTTGATGAGCCCCATTAGTTGTGCAGATTTGAGCTAGAAATCTACCAGGGATAGCTTCTGATATTAGTTAAATAATTCAGTGCAAATACTTCAGATTCTATTTAATAGTGACAAAAGTGGACCTGGGAGAGGTGATGTATTCTTTTACATAATCACAATAATTTAATAATTTCAATTATTCTTAGGCAATGCACACTGAAATATAGGGGTCTGCGTCTTTCAAATGGTTCATCAATAATTGTGTATATGTGTGTAGAGAGAGGGAAAGAAATGTGGCAAAATGTTAGTGACTAGTGAATTAACTGAGAAATTTACAGGACTTCATTGTACTATTTTTGCAGCTTTTTCATATGTATGAAATTTTTACATTTTTGGGACCCCTGGATGGCTCAGTCCGTTAAGCATCTGCCTTCAGCTCAGGTCATGATCCCAGGGTTCTGGGATGGAGCCCCACATCGGGCTCCTTGCTCAGCAGGCAGCCTGCTTATCCCTCTGCCTGCCGCTTCCCCTGCTCTCTCTTTCTCTCTCTGACAAATAAATAAGTAAAATCTTTAAAAATAAACAAATAAAATAAAATTTTTACATTTTTTCAAGATGGCAAGTTTTAAAAACTGATTTATGTTCTAAATAAACAAATATATATACATTTGCTTATACATAAATGAAAAACTTTATGTATAATATTCTTAGGTCCAATCTGTAAAAGGGACAAAATACCAGGGATTCTCAGTGTCTGCCAGAATTTTAAATCCAGAGAAATCCATCTTGGTCGATCTGAGGACAGGCTAGTAGGTGGCATGATACAAGAAACAAAAGCTGTCTGGCTGCCTTCTTCAAAGCAATATGTTTTCTAACTCAGAATCTAACCCAAGCTCTAAGCCAGGATCACGAGCGTGTTTAGTTATCATCTCTATGGGTCTTCGGAGAGGCATGGATTTCCTGAAACATGCTCCCTGGCCTCGGACTGGAAGTGCTTGTCCCTTTGCTGGAAAATGACTCAAGTTTTAGTGACGGTGCAGTTGTCATGAGTGCCTTCAAAGCTATTTGTCAATTTATTCCAATACTGTTTCTGGTTCCAGAAATTTGTTTATTAACCCTCACATCAATCACTTTAATTTTTAAGGCCCAGTATTTATTTTCAAAGCAAGGAGAGTTATCCATGTAATTTCACACATGTCCCTCCTCGCTGTTGCAATCCCCTTCCTAGAAATTTGCATACCACATTTCTTGCATAATTCCCCCTCCCCCAGCATCAGATACACATAAATAGTGGGTGTTGAAAGAATGAGGGGGTTTGTAGGAGTAAATTACCACCAGCTGTCTGAAGGCTTGGTCATAATTTCTTTCCTTGTGGTTTTTGTTACAGCTGACAGACAAGGCTAACTAATGATGGAGACAGATCTGAATAAACACACACACACACACACACACACACACACACAGTCCTCAAGACGGGGAGAAGGTTGGGAGACAAAGGGAAGAATACACGATGGAGGAAATAGCCACTTTCCCCCACTAGTTCTCCAGCCAGGAAGTGAAGGAAGCAGCTTATCCAGCTTCCTTGTCAGTGCTTTGGTCTCATATGATAAATCTGAGAGCTGAGAAATGGAAAATCTGGGTCATTGGCCTAGCCCTAGAGTGCAATTTGGAGCAGAACTGAAATTAAAATTCACAACTCCTATGGGGGGTCGGAATCCTGCCTGGTATGCAAACATTAATAAAAAACAGCTATGATTTATTGAATGCTTAAAATGTGCTGGGCAATGAATTAAACACTTGTCATACATTATCTCACTTTGTTCTCACAACTACCCTATTAGATAGTTATTATTATTAACCTTATTTTACAAACGAGGAAGCTAAAGCACAGAGTTTGACTTGTCAAAATCACAGGGCTAGAAACTGATGGGGGAGGGTAGATTTTCAAATCTCCTTGATTCTAGAGTTAGGAATCTAAAGTTGTGACCCCTGTCAGTGACAGGCTTTTCCAGATGAAGGGGACCCCAAGCAGCCAGTCAGGGGAGGCTGAGACTATTTCTTCTACCAGTGAAAATTTATTTTTTAAAAGATATTTATTTTTTTGAGAGAGAGTGTGCACATGTGCAAGTATGAGGCAGGGGAGGGGCAGAGTGAGAGGGAGAAGCAGACTCCCCACTGAGTAGGGAGCTGAATGAGGGACTCTCCATCCCAGGACCCTGAGATCATGACCTGAGCTGAAGGCAGATGCTTATCTGACTAAGCCACCCAGGTGCTCCTACCAGTAAAAATTTAAATTTTTAAATAAAAGCACTGTATTTTGCAATCCTAATGTATGATAAAGTATAGAATTACTAGCATCCGTCAGGACTTGACTCAGATGCTACCACTTTTATGAAGCCTTCTCTAGTCAGATTTAACTAATCACACTTTAAGTTCCTCTTTGTACAGTTACTATAGCACTTTAGACAATCTGATTTTGTATTATTGTTTGATCAATGCCTGCCTAACTTCCCACACTAGATTTTAAACACATAGCACAATGCCTAACATGCACTCTGTACATGTTTGCTGAACTAATAATGTTGAATCGAATGAATTAAAGCAACCAAATTGCCCCAGAGTTTTGTCAGCCTGTGGGAATAAATTAAGTCCTGTGAGCATTAGTTACCTCTGAACTCGCACCTGTTCCTTCCATAGATGAAGTCTTGCTCAAAGTCCCCCTACCGCACACAAGTATTTCTGCTTATCCCACGGGTTGTTTTCCAGTCTCTCATAAACCCCTCCTGGTTCTGATCCCCGATGCTCTGAGGTACAGCTGTGGCTTTGCCTACTACACATAGTCCTAGAGTCACCCCTCCACCCCCCGCCAACTGAAGGGCATGTCTTCTAATTCATACACATGCAACCTTTTCTGTCCAGGTTACCTGCATGGTCTGGGAAACCAGGAACATCCACCCCAGCCTCAGTTCTGCCCATTTAGGTTGCTGTGTTTCGCTCATAATACAGATAATGGGATTTGAATTTGTGAACTCATTTGGACAGTTTTTCACATGAAACTCCAGTTTTATTATTATTATACCTGGGAATCTGCTTCTGACCAGCCTGTCAGTCTAAGGCCTCACTTCCTCCTTTATAAAAGAAGGGTTGCCTTGCTGGGGTGCTCTCTTAACCCTGTTTGGCTTCTCCTCATCACACTTACCACCATCTGGCATATTGTAGATAATTCTTTGTTTATTGTTTACCTATGCCAGTAGACTGTAAACTCCATGAAAACAGGGTCTTTTCTGTTTATTTGTATGTTTGTTTTACTGCTGTGCCCTCATATATAGAATAGTGTCTGACACACAGTGGTTCTCAGTGTTTTTTTTTTCTTGAATGAATGAATAATGTATCAGAATTATTGTGCACATTTTAAGGCATTGCTCTAATTGTCGGTTTCTGCATAACGAGGTAATTCGGAACTTCATGGCTTACAACAACAACTGTTTTATTATACCTTGTGATTTTGTGGGTTGGGAATCTGAATAAGTCTCTGCTGAGAAATTTATCTGTACCTTGTGGCATGGACTGGGTCACTTGGTGGTATTTAGTGAAGGCTGCTCAGGGGCCCCAGAACATCACTCATCTCTGGCATAGAATGTGAGTGATGCCTGCTGCCTTCACGGGGGCTCAGAATTTATGGTCTAGCACCGCATTCTCTTGGTCATTTACTAAAACCATCCCAGATTCAAGAGGAGAATTAGACCCCACCTTGTAATGGGAGAAGTAGCAAAGAATTTTCCACTACCCTTAATCTACCACAGTCCTGCATTTTTTTTTTTATCACAAATGGTACCACATGCATAACTCCTTCCCTCCCAAAGTTCCCCAAAGTTTCATAACATTTACTGTATCAGCTCAGAAATCCAGAATCTTGCCATATAAATCAAGTTCAGCAGATGAGGCTCCTAGGGTATAGCTCCTTGAGTTCTGTTCCTTTTGATCTGAAGACCGACCTCTTGGCCTGCCTTCTGGGGTTTTGGTTTCAATTCTTTGAGTTATTCTTCTTTTTCCATAAGAAAAAGTCCTTGTTTGCAGTTGGGTGACTTTCTCAACTTGTTTACTCTCATTGGCAGATGGAGGGTCCAAAAACATCTTTTCAGTCTGTCCTGTCTTAATCCCTTTCAGTCCATGCTGGTACAATTTGCGTAAAAACATGGAAGGCATCTTTTGTACTAATTATAATCAACTCCTCTAGACAAAAGCTATGCCCACATTTCATTCCGGAACAAGCTCTCCTCCACCTTGGGCATCTGTGAGGCTGCTGTGAGACAAAGGGCCCTTCAGATTCTTAGAAGCTTCTTTTTCTAGTAGAGAGGCACACCCTCAAAATTCTTATGGGCCTTTTTTTGTAACTGAAATGATACATGAGGCACCACCTTAAATATTTTGAGGTATTAGCCATGGGTCTAACAGTCACATCTTGGATTTGATTTTTTGCCCTGAAACTACTTGTTAATTTGAAAACTTTTGCTATCTGGAGAGATTCGATTAAGAGGCAGCTTAATTTTTGAACCTGGCAGGTGCTGACTCTATATTTCCCCTAAAGTCTGCTTAAAAACTGCAGTTTTTCCCCCTCTAACCCAGCTTTTTCTATCCATACCTTGTCATATGGGGTTACAAAAAGCCAGTTAGCACTTTTAAAATTCTGTTTAGAAATTTCCTTGGCCAGACCCACCCACTCATTAGGGATATTTTCTCTTTTCCACATTCCCACAGGTGGCTAAATTTCTGCCATGACATAACACAGGTCATTTTTTTTTTTAAGCCCCTAATACCTTCTTCACTGTCTGCCATCTGTAGTAGTTCCCTCAGTGCCCTTCCGGCTTTCACTAACTGTCTCTGTAAGGCCTTTCCAGGTTCTGCTATATCCAGGTCTCACAATCATTGCCACTTGTTTTAGGTTTTCGTTATAGCAACACCCCATTTACAGGGACAAAACTGTCTTGGTTAACTACTGCCACTTAGTAAACTACTCCAAAACTTTTGGCTTAACACAAGAAAATGATGTTTTTATATCTCATGATTTGGGGGTTAGTAATCCTAGCATGACTCAGCAGGGCAAATCTACTCCATATAGCCAGAGCCGGGGCTGCCCAGTTAGGGCCAGCAGATGATGGGATTGATCTCGAAACTCTAACACTTCATTCACATGCCTGGCACCTTTATGGTAACTGCCAGGTGGGTGGGTTCAGTTAGGCACCTCCCTCTCTCTGTGTAGGCTCGGGGCCTCTCTCCACAGGGTTTTGAAAGAAGACTTCATCTATTTCCATTCTGACCTCAGTTTTTATTTTCTAATTGGTTGAGTTCTTCTTACCAGCTTATCTCTCTCCTTTTTAAAAGATTTTATTTATTTATTTGTCAGAGAGAGAGCAAGAGAGCATAAGCAAGGGAAGCATGGCAGGCAGAGGGAGAGGAGGCTTCCTGCTGAGCAGGAAGCCCAATGCAGGACTCCATCCCACAACTCTGGGATCATGACCTGAGCCAAAGGCAGGCACTTAACTGACTGAGCCACCCAGGTATCCCCAGGCATATCTTAACTCAGTTAAAAGACCCAGCAGGTGGGACACCTACGAGGCTTCTTAATGACTTAACCTTGCAAGTTCCAGAACATCTCTTACTACTACACTCTATCAGTCAAGTAAGTCTCCAAGGCAGACCCAGATTAAAAGGGAGGAGAATTAGATCCCATCTCTCAATGGAAGAAGAAGGAAAGAATTCTCGGCCATCTTTATGTGCCACAGACACTCTTATCCTTGACAGTGGAATGATTCCTTTCTGTCTGGAAAGGACATTTAAAAACAAACAAACAAAACCCCAAGGTTAGAGAGGTGGATGTGGTGTGATGGGGGACAGAGGGGACATCTGCTGACTGACCAAGTCAACTGATCAACTGCAACGATCACTGGAGTGAAAGAGTCACAGACAGAGTGTCCTCTTACCTAAGTCTCAGTGACTGCTGGGTGTCAGAATTAGAGGAGCAGCGTGCGTAGTGAGTGGGTGACGTTCTGGAGCGAAGCTGTGTTACATCTCAGCTTTGTGAAGGTAGGCAGTATATTCACCTCCTTATGCTCCATGTTAGTCATTTACAAAATAGAGGTAACTAGAGCCCGGCTTGTCAGGTTTTGGGGAAAATGAAAAGAGTCAGTACCTATAGCACTCTTAGAATCCGGAGAAAGTATGTTAGACATGTATATGCGATCCATAGTCCTCTGTAACTCAAAATGGGAGTAAGAAATGTGTCAAGGTAGGCAAGTCTACACTGCAGTTATTAACTAATTTCCAAATCTCAGTAACTTAAAACAACAAAAATGTATTTCTTGGTCAGTCCACATGTTCAGTTTAGGCCAGTAGAAACTCTTGGATCATCAGAGTCACTCAGAGACCCAAGTGGATGAAAGCTTCTTCTTGACACCTATTACTCTTCAAAGACCCATACAACAGTGGAAACTGACAGTTGCTGTGTACGGACTCTTAAAAACTTCTACATTCTGCTTAGAAGTGGACACCTGAGACTTCCTTTTACATTTCAGTGACCCAAACAAGTTACATTTCATTGACCAAAAGCCACACCTAACTTTAAATGGGGTGGGGAAGGGTGAAGTGACCACTCATCCACCAGGAGAAAAGTTGAACAAAAAGCCAGAACGCACAGCATACAGGGAGGTTATAAACTGCATTGTTGTTTTATAGCTACTCACCCCGCCTGCAGTCTGTGGGCAAAGTGTACTTGTCTTCACCAGTCACTTTGGATTTGGCCATGTAACTTACTTTGGGGAATGAAATACCACAGAAAGGGCAATGTCCCAGTTCTGATTGCAGACTTTAAGAGTCTGTGCCAACTTTCCTACACTCCTGCAGCCTACCATGAGAAGAATGCTTCCCAGGTAGCCACTCCTTCTTCAGTGTGGGTCCTGAAATGAGAGCTACTTGGAATAGTCTTGAACCCATGCTCAACCAATCCAGCCCTGAAGCCCAGGAGTTCTTTGTTAAACAGCATTGTTGCAACAAAGAGATGACTAATATGATGACAACACAACAGGATTTCAGAATGACTAGCTACAGAGATAATGGTTTGCAAGAAAGCCTATAAAAGGGGCTCTTGGGGGCTCAGTCAGTTAAGCGTCTGACTCTTGATCTCAGCTCAGGTCTTGATCTCAGGGTCATGAGTTCAAGGACAGTGTTGGGCTCCGTTCTGGTCATGGAGCCTACTTAAAAAAAAAAGAAAAAGAAAGAAAGAAAGCCTATGAAATAGGATTTTACTAGTTAGTATTCTAAGAAATATAAAGTAAAATGAGATGATATTTCATTATTTAGATACCATATAGATAAGCATAGATATATATGTATATATATATAACTATTAAATAATTTCTTACCTATTAAAGAGAACAGTTAAAGTGATAAATCCTAGTGTTATTCAGGTTGTGTAAGATGATAAATTTAGAAAGTCCTTTCTTTTTAAAGATTTTACTTTTTTAAAAAAATGTATTTATTTATTTTAGAGAGAAGGAAAGAGAGAGCAGGGGGGAGGGGCAAAGGGAGAAGGAGAGAATCCTAAGCAGAATCCCCACTGAACACAGGGAGTTGATGGAGAGTCTGTCCTACAACCCTGAGATCATGACCCAAGCCAAAACCCAAAGTCAGAGGCTCAACCAACTGAGCCACCCAGGAGCCTCAAAGACTTTATTTTTAAAGTAATTTCTACACCCAATGCAGGGCTTGAACTTACAACCCCAAGATTAAAAGTTACACACTCCACTCACTGAGCCAGCCAGGCATCCTTGGAAAGTGCTTTTATCCTCACATTCCTATGCCTTAAGAAGTTATCCTAGGGAAACAATTCAAAAGAATAAAATAATGGAGGCAATTTTTATTAGTCTAATATTAGAAACAGTGTAACTATTTCTAATAGTTAGAAATAGTACTGTTAATAGTAACAAATTATTATTAAGTAAACTATAGTTTTATCGATACTATATAATATTATACAATATTTATTATTATATTTATACTTATATGTTTATAAATATATTTTTATAAATATATCTATGTATTATATTTATTATAATAATATTATTAATATAATAATTATGTATTTATACATACATACATAAACACTCTCTAACATAAGTACATAAACACTCTCTTACAACATGGACAGATATCTAATAATAAGAAAAGGAGGGCATAAACTTATGTCTAGGCTGTAATTATAATTATAGAAATAGATACATAATATGTGCAGATAATGAGGAGATGGAGTGTAGAGAAATTTAAAGTTGTGTTGGCAGAGTGGATATATAGATGATTTTTTTTTTTTTACAATCTAACATGAAAGCTTTGTTCTTTTGACAATAAATATAATCCAGAAAACAACAATGAAATCCCTTTACAAGAATATACTCTTGGGTGTGTAAGAAAGAGTCGGTGCTTTGGGTTAAAAGACACATTTTAAAGAGACTGGAAAGAAATTTCAACAAATGTTTAACATTGATTGTCTCTGGGTATTATGGGTAGTTTACTTTCTATATACTTCTTTTTGTATTTTTCAACTGTTTACAAAGAATGTACTATGCTTTGTAAAAACATTATTTAAAATAAACTGCTGTATTTTTTTTTAAGATTTTTATTTATTTATTTGGCAGAGACAGAGAGAGAGAGAGAGACAGAGATCACAAGTAGGCAGAGAGGCAGTCGAGAGAGAGAGGGAAGCAGGCTTCCCGCTAAGCAGAGAGCCAGATGCAGGACTCAATCCCAGGACCCTGAGATCATGACCTGAGCGGAAGGCAGCAGCTTAACCCGTTGAGCCACCCACGCGCCCCTAAACTGCCATATTTTCTTGCTTCACTTCTGAGACCCCATAGTTCATCTAGTTAATGCTATCACTTCTTGGATGTAGCATATGTCTTGCTGTAAATACAGTTCCTCTCCAGACTCAGTAGCCTGTAATTTGATTTGAGACAAAACTAAATATAGCACCAACTTTGGTATGAAGGATGGAAATCTGACTCTCCTCACGCTTTTTTGCTTGTTGTGTTTGCAGCACTAGATTTTTTTCAAGACAAGTGGCCTGTAAGCCTTATCACAGGTCACACTGGGCCTTAAAATGTTTCCTGGAAACATGCTAAGCTCAGGAACAGTGTGGCCTTAGGCCCAAGCTTAGTGCTGGGGTTTGGGAATTCTAGATTAGGGGCCCATTAGATAGTTCCTCTGAACCCACAGATGTTTTATTATTAATATCCGGCCCTCCCCACCCCTATTCTGTGCTGATAACTAGAGGAAATCATCCAAACCATAGTAAGTGCGATGACAGCTCCAAGAATATGGGCTCCCCACAGTTTTGCCAATTCTCAGGCTGCTGGGCCCTTCCTGAGTTAGTCCTAGTTACCCTAGGATACCTAAAAGAATCAATTCTCTGTAGAGACATCTTGTTGGCTTTACTTTCAGAAATTTAGAGAGTAACTATCCAGGGTCACACCATGGAGAAGATAACCTGTATCAGAGCCTTGGCAGAGACGTTGAGCTTTTTGGGATCTCAATTCTATCATTTGTGAAATAAGTATAACTAAACCAACATTGCCACATGTGGGCACTATAAAGCTTTCTGCAAATTAAAAAAGGTCATTGGTAACACTAATAATAACAGTGATCATGTCACTTAATAAAAAGGTTTTATTTTAGAGCTAAAAAGGGGCTTGGGGCTGTAAGCACTTTAATTATAGCATGTCTGACTTGTTTAAACCTCATCACATAAATAGATGGTACAGAGTCTCAGGCAGTGCCGTCATCAAAGGGCCCTTTTCCATGATCTTAGAATAATTAAGGAGGAGATTCTAGTTCTGTCGGCTACTGTCTCGAAGCTTTCCTAGAGTTCTGGGAAGTTCAGGAACCCTCTGCCCTCCTCTGAAGCTAGTCTTAGAGCCCAGTTGCCTCTGTGCTTGGGAGACTCAAGGAAATCAGGGGCTGACCGAGATAGAGGCAGCTAATAAGGCTGCAAGGTTCCGTTAGGATGCTGCTTCCCTTTCCGAGGAAGGTTCCTGTCCCCCAATCAATGCTGAGACTGACATGTCAGATCTTTAGGAAAATATCATCATGGCCGATGACCATCTAGTGTTGTGCATCTGCCTTCAGCTAGGACTGCACCTCCGACCCCCCTAGAGCCCAGCTCTGGTTCCGGGTTTACCTGTGGGTGGGGTCAGGCAGGCACACAAGAGGATCTAGTTAGTTGTTTTTTGTTTTGTTTTGCTCTGTTTTTACAGCGCCCCTCAGTGGGACAGGGGAGGAACGGAGGCGCTAGGTGCAGCGCCCTGGGAGCCCTCTGCCCTTCCGCCACCATCACCCCGGCGGGGAGGCGTGTCACCTGGGCTGGCTGGGCCCCGGCACACAGGCTGCCGGGAGCCCCGCCTCCGCTCGCGGTTGACAGCTCAGCTGGCGCGGAGCAACTCGTGCCAGCCAGTCGTGTCTCAGCCTGGGAGCGTGTGCGCGCCCCGCCGGGCCGCCTCGGGCCCGCGTTCCCCAAACAGCTCCCGCGCCGCTCCGCTGCGCGTCCCGCTTCCTACCGAGAACAGTCCCTCCCTTGTTGCCCGTCGCCCCGTTAGCTGGAGGGGGGTTCGGCCACGTCGAGTCGGTCTTCTCAAATACAGGGAGCCGAGCTCTCTCTACGCCAACACAGAAAGAAGGAGCTGGGGAGGGAAAAGCTGCCGCTCTTTGCACTGGAGATTCGTGGGCAAGGGTTCTCGTTTTCCCAGGCTGCTTCCACTCCCGGGTGAGGAGCGCCCTGAGAGTGAGGGAAGCGCCTGGAAAATGGAGCAGACGTGGACGAGGTAGGTGAGCTGCTGCTTTCTCCCCGCATTCCGGATACGGCCCCCCCACGGCGCCCCCCACCCCCACGCCCTTAAGGAGAAGTCGCCCCTCACCTAGGGGCCTTGGATATCTTCTCTTTTTTAAAGATACCTTTCTAATTCCAACTTCTCTTGATCCTTCCGCACATGTTCTGTTCTCTGGCGTTTCCCTTGCTGAATGGGTCTCCCTTCCACCTAGTCTTGATAGTAAAAATACCCAGTAGGGCTTACCTGGAAGTTTTTGTAGAAATGGTTCTCTTGTCTTTTCGCTGTTCCACAGATGAGAGAGATTGGCGTAAGTCATTCTTCAGAGATACCTAGGATTTCAGATACCTTGAAAAATAACAGATTCCTCCTCCTCACCCTGCCACGTTTTCCTTAGCCTCATCCTCCACCAGTCACACAAAAGGCATAGCACTGAGTGAGCAGAGCCCAGCATTGCTCATCTCCAGAGTCTCCAGCTGGAGTGACTTTGGAAGAGGAAAGAAGGAAGAAAGAGACCAGGGTGCCCTTCATTGTCCAGGCTTTGCTGAGACCCGGGTGGCAGTGAGGTTTTAGGTCAGATTTTGGAGATGACCAGTGGAATTGTGTTCTCTCCTTCCCCTAGTCCTTCCCCTCAGTGTACTTTAAAACAGACCCATTCAGGGATGAAAGATAATGTGTTAGGACAAAGAATTCATTTTTGTCAGTGGGAGGGTGGATGGAGAGGCTGGATTCCAGAGGTGTCTCCATAATCGATATCCCTCCATCTCCAGGATTTAGCTTTGGAGATTGGAGTGAGGCCAAATGTGTGTTGACTCCTAAGAGAAAGCAGACTATACAGACACAGAAGGGAAATCAGGCCGTGTGAAAAAGATCTGAGGGACTTCAGCCGATTGTTCAACAGGAGTTATCTATATCGGGTCGGTTTTTTAAAAAATGGAAGCTTTGGGTGTGTTGGTAGACACATGCTATCTAGATTTACAAATAATGATTCTACTTTTTGCTCTTTTCTGCTTTTCCGAGGCCTCTCCTACAGGGCAGTGCTCTGTTGTGGCATCACTAGATAGAGGAGTGCAATCAAGAGATAGCAGGGGACTGAAAACCACACCTTGAGGGGTGACCAAAGGATCTGGGGTTCTTTAGTCTGGGGAAGTGAAGACGGGGCTGGAGTGGTGGTGGAAGAGCAATTGGTGGGAGTGGGACTGGATGGATTTGGAATCCCTTAGAAGGACAGAATACATTGTGGAAGAGGCAAGTTATGGCTTCGTGTAAGGGAAAAGCTTTCTTTCTTTCCTTTTTTTTTTTTTTTAAAGATTTTTATTTATTTATTTGACAGAGAGAGAGAGAGAGAGATCACAAGTAGGCAGAGAGGCAGGCAAGAGAAGGGGAAGCAGTCTCCCCGCTGAGTGGAGAGCCCAATATGGGGCTCCATCCCAGGACCCTGAGATCATGACCTGAGCCGAAGGCAGAGGCTTAAACCACTGAGCCACCCAGGCATCTCAGGGAAAAGCTTTCTAACAAGTGACCTACCTGGGTACTAAATAGATTCTGGACCCTGACATTGTTTGAGCAGAGGCTAGATGACCACCTGATGGTAATAAGAGTGAGCAGTGTTGTTCACTGTATCTTAAAAAAAAAAGATTATTTTTTTTCTGAACTGTATATTTAGATGTGCATTTAGACTTCAGATAAATTCAGAAATAATTTAGAAAACCACAAATAATATGTTTATAGTTCTATTAATGTCACAAACTGAGTATATCCATGTTTTAGACATTCAGATCAAAAAGAGGACATAACCAGCACCCCTAAAACCCTCGTGACCCAAGAATAACCATTATCCTATTTTCTCATACCATAGATCAGTTTTGCATGGCTTTGACCCTTATGTCAGCAAAATTATCCACTGTGTACTCTTGTATATTTGGCTTCTTTCATTCTATCTGATGCTTGTGGGATTCTCCCATACTGTTGTGTGTAGTTGTAGTCCATTCATTCTTGCTTCTGTGTGGGATTCTATTGTATGTAAATATATCAAATTTATTTATCCAGTTGATTGTTAATGAGCATTTGGGCAATTTCTGGTTCGGAGCTACTACAAATAGGTTGCTATCTATGAACATTCTTGGGCATGTCTTTTGGTGAACATATGTACATCTTGCTGTTGGGGAAATGCGTAGATGTAGAATTTCTGAGTAATAGGAAATGTATGTTCAGCTTCAGTAGATACTGCCAAATAGTTTTCTAAAGCGGTTATAAAGAGGATAGACAATGGGCTGAGATACAGTAAAAAAGTGCTCCACATCACTAATCATCGGGGAAATGCAAATTAGAACCACAGTGCCATCCATATACTGTATACCTACTGGAATAGCCGAAATGAAAAAGACAGAAAATACCAAATGTTGGTGAGGTGGAAGAGTCAGAATGTTCTTTTTTTGTTGTTTTGTTTTGTTTTGTTTTTGGGTTTTTTGCTCTTACTCGCCGTGAGAAATGTATTTACATTACAACCAGGCGTACTCCCATACATAACTGAAACAAGAGTTTCACCCTACTGCGTGTTTTGTACTCCTTCTCTTCAAAAAAGGGAAAATGCTAGTGTAACTCAATTTATTTCACCACCTGGATCATAGATGGAAAAATCCTATAATCATATATCATAACTGATGTCTTAGATGTTTCCTAACACACAGTTAAGATCGGTTCCTAACCATTTATTTTAAATATGAGAGCCCAGTACAAGTGAAGCACTGTGCTAAATGCTAAGGGTGAAGCAGTGAATGAGACTGGGCTTCTACCTTCAAACATTGTAATTTCTCATTGCCTATAATTCTAAAAGAGGCTAAAGCAGACATATGCGTGAGAGCACAGGGGAGAAGCACAACCTGAGAAATTCAAAGAGCAAAAATTAAGTGTAAATCAACTGTTTATGAGGCTTGCGTCCATTTACTTGTGTGCTAGCCCCTTCGCAGACTTCATTTCAGCTAATTCTCTAAACCCTTTGAGGGATGAGGGAAATGTTATTATAGTCATAATTTTTAAGACAAGAAAAATTGAACTTCAGAGATAAAATAATGTGCCCTGGGAACACACACAGCTGAGAAAAAAAATACTGAGAAGAAAATGGGGTTAAGTTTGGCTGGTGATTCAGTTTCTGAGTTGGTTCTGGAACTGCCTCCTTATCCTGATGACTCAGGCTCATGAATAAGTTGAAGACTGTGATTCTACTCCCAAGTATCATTCTTGGCAGCTCTGGAAAGCCTCCTGTCTGAAAGGTTCTTCACATGAGCCTCCATACTGTTTATCTTGCTCAGTGTATCCACAAAAACCAGGGTGCTGAGTATTTGAGTTCTCAAAGCAGAATACCCCTACTGCTAACTGTGCACCATTTGCCCTGCTAGAGGTCAACAGGAGTGTTTTTCCTCAAGGATGTGGCCTGACCATTGCCAAGGCTCTTTGGTTAAATCATTTGGGGAGAACATCGTTGGCTCTGGAATAGCAAATTTCCTATGAATACACCGGCCTTACAAAAGAGCTGCTTTGGTCACTAATCAAGCTAGTGGCCATGAATAAGGTAGGAGTTATCAAAGGAGTAAGCTCATGGAAATGATGAGGATAATTTTGTTCACCTTGCAAGTCTTGTATCTATCAGGCAAATGGCTTCTACAGCTCTGAATTTTTAGCATTCACTTATCAGAACTAGCAGCTCGCTAAAGAAGGTTGCATACGTATTTCAAATTCCTTATCTGGACTAGCAACTCCCTGAACAGTGTGTATTTCAGATTCCTTGGATTGTATTAGTTTCTTTCTGCTGCTGAAACAAATTACCATGAATTTAGTGGCAGAAAACAACACAAATTTATTATCTTGCAGTCCTGGAGGTCAAAAGTCTGGAAATTGGTCTTCTAAGCTAAAGTGAAGATGTCTGCAGGAGTGTGTTCCTCCTGGAGGCTCTAGGGAAGAATCTAGTCCTTGCCTTTTCTGGCTTTAGGGGTTGTCCATGTTGCTTGATTCTTGGCCCCTTTCCAGCAATGGCAGCACTCCAGTCTCTGCCCCATTATTTCATCTCCTCTTCTAATTATGACTCTCGGGTATATCTCTTACAAGGACCCTTGTGATTACCTTGGGCCCAACTGGATAATCTGGGATAATCCTGCTATCTCAGAATCCTTAATCACATCTGAAAGTCCCTTTTGCCATGTAAGGCACTTTGACAGGTCTCAGAGATTAGGAATGTGGACTTCTTTGGAGGGTGATTATCTAGTCACACTAGGAAATGCTGGAAAAGTCATTACTAATTCTCTTCCCCTTTTGGGTGGAAATGCTCTGGTTTGTAGCATATGGAAAAGCTGAGCAAAAGTCGGGCAAATCATACATGAACCTTAGTCAACTTCCCTAAACAAATAACTCAAGGAAAAATGACCTTGAACTATGTGAGGGCTACCTATAAGATTAAAGGTTAGGAAAGGAATTTAATAGTCTGTTTTATTTTGTTTTATGTCACCTTGTGATTTAATTTAACACAATACAAGCATTGATTGTATTTGCCCTCTGTGGCTGTGCAAACTTGAAGAAGGGAAGTAACATCCAAGAAAAATAGTGGTTCAGTCTCAAAATTCAAAAATTTGATTTTGTTTCTTCTCCCCCACATAAAGTGCAGCCTTCAAGTAAGACAAGAAGCCCATTTACCATGGTTATATTGCACTAAAATGATCCCCATTGATAGCTTATTTGCATTTATTCTGCTCTATATTAACTCTTAGCTTAACTCTGCATTCACTCCTTCTGAACTGTAGAGGAAGCAGAGACATTTGTTTCTTTTTGAATTCATAGTAGGTTGGCCGAGAGTCCCATTTACTACCACACAGTTACAACCAGAAATCTCATTCCTCTCCATTTCATAGATGAGGCAACTGAGGCAGAGAGGTTAATTAAGCATTGGAGCATGAAGGCCTGGTTGGTTCCAGTACCTTTGCCCACTGTGCTGCTGCTGCTTTGTATATAGCATTTTTTTAAATTAGGAAAATGCTCTTTCTCATAATCCTATTACTGAAACATCTTTGGTCTTTGAATTTCCCTTTTAACATTCAGCATCTTTGGCAATTAATTTTCTGCATTTGGGGAAGGAAAAATCTCTGCCTTCGAAACTCTGAGCTACTTTTAAATAGGCTTATACTTGGTTTTTGGCTTGAGGAATTTATCTCAATCAGTGCTTTCATCCCCACTTGCTTATTTCTGGTATAGTAGATCAGACCAGACACCCCTGCCCCTGTAGTTCTTTCAGCTTACAAGCTAAGGTGGATTTCAAATACAGGAAGACTAGAAAGGGGTCATTTTGTCTCTGAAAGGATAAATTGGGTGACTGCCATCATTGTGCCCTCTCCATTCAAATGGCTCAGGGATAATTTATACAAAGCTGTGTAGAACATCCACCCATTCAGTGGATGCCCTGGGACACTACTCCTGTTGAAGTTGACCCTACTTTATAAATAAAATTCCAAAATAAGCCCAGAACATTCCACAAGTTGTCTCTGGAAAAAATCCAAATGGCATTTAAAGTTAGAAGAAAGTCCAGAATAAAAGAGATGTCATTATGACCTAAAGTGGCTCCTTCCAAATTCTATTTAAAGACATTCAGACATACTGAGGACTTGTTTTCTTCAGTCTCAGAACATCTTCTGAGTTCTGTGGTCAGCAAGACAAGCATGATCTGAAATTTTTTTTTTCTCAAGGCTGAAGCACATTATTCATAGACTATTCACCATCATCGTCATCATCATCATCATCATCACAATTGTTGTGTTTTCATGGCACTTTAATAGTTTCTAAGACTTTTTCCCTTAATGAGCCTCATTATCTCCAGTCCTCTTCTGTTTGTTCCACTCCCCAGAAACTTCTTTCTCCTCTGTCTTCTCCGATGCCAACTAGGGAGACAGTAGCTACTTGTATCTTCATTATGGGCAAGATTGAAGGGGTATGAAGAAGCAATAACTGCTGACATATAGAAAGCATTGACTGACAAAGAAAACTGAGTAATTTCTAGCATTTTACACAGGGGAAAATGTATTTCTTTTCCATATCATAATGTGGAATATTGTTATTCATGATGTAGAATATGTGGAAATAAAAAACTTTACTCCATCATTCCCTTATAATGAAATCTTTAGGGTTCCAGTTTTTAACTATTGTAAATAATAAGTGATAAACATCTTGGTATATAAATCATTTTCTTCCATAGGATTATTTTTGAATGATAGATGTTCAGAAGTAGAATAACTATATCAAACATTTGTAGTTGTTGAATATATGTTGCAAATTGCTTAGCATTTAGACTCATATAACTCATAAATATATAGAGGCTATTTCAGTTCAATTTAACCATCTTTTTCAACACCTGAGTCCCTATACTGTAGAAGGGGAAGTGGAGGCACAGTGACCTAAAGTGATGTATCCTAGGTGAATCAGTAGCAACATTCCCAACTTCTACTCCTCTCTAGAGTAAAGTGCTTTGCTCTTGCTAATAATATCTGTTACAATCTTGAAATGTTTCCTGAAGTGGTAATAAACAGAAAATTTTAATATAAAAAAGTAAAAGTGGATATAAAATACATCAAAAATTATGCATACTGGGGGGCCTGGGTGGCTCTGTTTGTTAAGCATCTAACTCTTGATTTCAGCTCAGGTCATGATCTCAGGGTCATGAGATTGAACCCCACATGGGGCTCCATGTTCAGTGGGAAGTCTACTTGCAGATTCTGCCTCTCCCTCTGCCCCTCTCTCCCAAGCACATGCTTTCTCTCTAAAATAGATAAATATATCTTTAAGAAAAAATTCCCTCTCCCTCTGCCCCTCCCCCCTCAAAAAAGAAGAAACCTCAACTCAATAAAACAATTTTTAAAAATTATGCATATATATTAGGATACCTATTACAAGGAGAGGAAAAAAGAAAATAGATGCTGTATTTGGTGATGCGATTATGGGCAACATTATTTACATGCTGCCTTAAAACTCAGTCAATATATGTTTTTATAGCAGGAAGAATTTTACATTTATGTGTATCAAGTGACAACATAAAAAGTTTGAAACTGAGTTAGTCTGACAATACTTCTTCCTGTATTACTTAGAGATTTCCAGGTTATTGCCACCATGGGAACAGCACTATTGCCAGACCACCTAAGGAGCTGGTTGTAGAGTGTCATTTGACTCTTCCTGAGCTGAAATTATTATGTGGGCCTTCCTATACCAGCTGTTCCCACCCACACATGTAGCCTTGCCTTTGCTAGGATAGCTTTACCCTTCAAAGATTAGTTTCAGCATCACCTCCTTTTGTAATTATTTTTGGAACCTAATTCTGGGTGTTTTCTGTGGACAGAGCATGCTGTCTATCCTGCCATTGCTTGCAGCTAGTTAATTGGTTTACATGGTATTCTCCATTCTCTAAGCTTATTGGAAGAAAGGACTTTTGTTGTCTCTAAATCTTCAGCATCTAACATTGTTTCTAGCACTAGAAGATCCTCAATTTAGAACTTTATAGAGAACACTCCCCACAAGGCTGATATGAACATCTGTTTGGTAGGTGTCTCCCTAGTATGGAATGGAGACAGCAGGTTACCAAACCTGTTGACACTATAGATTCAAATTGCATTTATTTGTAGTTTAAGTTATATGCATCAAGTTCCTCTTATGATCTAGGCTTTTTAAATGCTAGCTATATAATAGTGAATGATATAAAAACCCTGCCTGCAAGTGACTGATATTCCAGAGGGGTCACTGGGCATGAATATATATTACTATTCTGCCTGGACCTCACACTTCCATACGCCCTCAGCAAGCCAGCTGTGCAGCTCATCCTCAGTCCAAATTCCCCTTAGGATCCTTAACTCTGAGTGTATGTTTCCTGACCGCAAGGTCAAGTCCCCGCATCTTCTCATTCTTTCTGAATATTCAGTTCACCTTATTGTGTACTCCAGTTCCTCTATCTTCCAGGCCACCTGCTCTTTGTCCATCTCTCTACTGAGCCTGGACTTCAGGGGCAGCTCTTTCAATCGCTGTCAGCACCACTTCAGAGTCTCTTACTGCCTTAACAACCCCTAAACCTTGGTAACCCTCCGTCAGTTTTATTATCCTCTAGGAGTCTATAATCTTTGTTTTATTTTTTTAACTTATTTTCTTTGGTTGAAGTGAAATTGACATACAATATCATGTTAGTTTCAGGTGTACATCATAGTGATTCAATATTTTTATACATTGTGAAATGATCCCCATGGTAAGTCTAGTTATCATCTGTCACCATATGGAATTATTTCTGTATCATTGACTATATTTTTTATGCTGTACCTTATATATCCATGACTTATTTATTTTATATAGGATTTTGTAAATTTTGTACTTCCTAAATCTCTTCATTTGTTTCACCCATACCTTCAACCCCTCCCTACTTCTGGTAACCACCAGTTTATTTTCTGGACATATGAGTCTGTTTCTGTTTTGTTTTGTGTGTTTGTTTTATTTTTTGGATTTCACCTGTAAATGAAATCATACAATATTTGTCTTTCTCTGTTTCACTTATTTCCCTTAGCATAATACCCTCTAGGTTCACCCATGTTGTCATGAATGGCAAGATTTCATTCCTTTTTTATAGCTGAGTAATATCCATTGTGTATATATGCCACATCTTCTTTATTCACTCATCTATTGATGAATACTTGATTTGCTTCCATATCTTGGCTATTGTAAATAATGCTGCAATGAACACAAGGGTGCATATATCTCTTCAAATTATCTTGAGGTAACTACCCAGTAGTGGGAATCCTGGTAGCTCTATTTTTTTTTTAAAGTAGAGTTTAAAAAAAGTAGTGCTCCAGGATGGAGCTCAACATGGGGTCTGAACTCACGACCCTGAGATCAAGGCCTGAGCTGAAATCAAGAGTAGGAATCTTAACTGACTGAGCCACCCAGGCACCCTAGTAGCTCTATTTTTAATTTTGCAAGGAACCTCCATACTCTCATCCATAGTGGCTACACCAATTATATTCCCACCAACAGTGCACAAGGGTTCCCTTTATAAGCTTTTTTTAATACATCATGGGACCATACTGGAAAAGAAGACTCTAGATACATTCTTTTTATTTTGAGCGATCTATAATATTAAGAAATTCTCCTCCTCCTCCTCTTATGTGCCTCCTCCGCTCTCCCCTGACTGTTCCCCTAAAAATGCACTCCTCAAAACCTTTGAGTTCAATAATATAAATAAAATCAAGATACAAAGTTGCACATGCAGTATTATTTCTATTTTGTAGAATTCTCATGGGCATATGAACTAAAGAACAACTGGAAGTAAATACATTAAATATCTTCATGGATGTTGTCTTTAAGTGGTAACATTTTTTATTACTTTTCTATATACATTTTTTTCCTTTCCGCAATTTTCTAGAAGGAGTATATCATTCTTTTTAAATCATTAAAAATAGATGTGGTAAAGATAGGAAACAATAAAGGACTATAATCATGAATAAAAAGGTAGGTAGAAACAGGAAAAAAAAAAATCTATCTCCTGGTGCTTGGAGCTAGGGCTCCAAGATGGACTGTGTACCAACTGCCTTGGCATACAATAGTGCCTTGTGAGTCGTGGTTGTTAATGAAGACTGAGGACTACAGAATGCATCGTCAGGACCAAAAGTTGAAAGCACAAGCTAAGTTTGAGAAGTGGGTGGAGAGACCATACATCATCCCCCAGTGGATGTGACTGAATTTGAAGCATATCGTTTTTCATGTCTCTTATGAAAGAGTGCTATCAGTGTCTTGGCTGATTCAGGGAGTCAGGAAGAGAATTTATTAGCTATTTGGGTGTCTGATGAGAAAAAGAATTACTTGAACTTCCTTTACCTTTTTATGGCATAAAGTGGTTTCTCTGAGCCTTGATGGATAAGAGCAAGAAATAGAACGTTTGTTCCTTTTAGGCCAAAGACTTTGTACAAGGGTGAGAAAGGTCATAAAACGGGGATCAGTTGTTGCAGGTGAACAGTGATGCCTGTAGCTCCCGGTAGCTGTTGAGGACTTAGTAGCACTACGGAAAACTGTCTGCCAGGGTTCCCATTTGGCTGTGGTCACTCGCAGTGAGTGAAGAGTGTAATTTCAGGCTGTATTGGAGAAAAGTGGATGTTGCTGAATCAGTGCCAAGTCAGCCCACACTTGGCTGGCATGCAGAGAGGGCCTCACGATTGAGACTCTGTTCTGAGGGGGCTTGCCAATTAAGTATCCCAGCTTGCAGAGGTTGTAATGATAGGTCTTGAGATGAGAAAAAATTATAATCTCCCTGTATTTGTGCTCTGCATCTGTGACTTCTACCCTATTTGCATTCAAATATGTTTTTGCAGTTCTGGTGCCAAATGGGGGTGGGATTTGGCAACATGTGGAACATAGACCACACACTTGATGTCTCTGTTGGCTAGAGAAAAAAAGATCTGAGGAGAAGTCTCATAGTTTCTTCACTATTGTCCTGTCCTGTTTCGATTGTGTCTATCCCATCACTTTTTCTGTCTTTTAGTTTCTTCCCTTTATCTGTTAGGGATGGTGGCAAGGGTTAGCACCAAAGAGGTTTAGGGAAGGTTTGAACAGTTAGAGAGATTTGGGTAGAGATGGGAAGTGTAAAATTATGGATGACTCACTTTTCAGGATAGAACCTATTAAAAAAAAGAAGCCATACCAGCCACTTCCCTTTTAGGATTTTAACTCATTTGTCACATCTATTACACCAGTACTCAAATACTCAAGTGTGAGCTATGTCCAGTGGGGATGAGTTGACATCTCAAAGAATGTATCTGTGTCCGGATTTGAGTCTAAATCTAGTCTTGACACAGCATCACTGTCCACCCTTCCTCACCCTTCAGATTCTCAAGGGGTCACTTCCCTGGAGTCAAGCCAGATACAGAGGAAGATTCTCGTAAAGGTGTAGGTGGAAAGAGTAAAGGTTTGGAGTCAAGTGCCATTTTCAAGTTCAGGCTTGACACTAACGAGCTGTTAGGGATGGTGGGCAAGTCACTTCATCCTTCTAGGGGCCCCTGTTTCCTTATCTGTGATACAGGACCTACTGGACAGGATTTTGTGAGGAATGAATGAGATGCTGCCTGGAAAGCATTGGGCACTTAATGAATTGTGGCGGCATTGGTAGTGGCTGGTGGTGGTTGTCCACACAGTAAAGAGGATATTTAATGCGAGATTAGTGCTGAGGAGAATTCCACTGGAAGAGAATGTGTTGAACTATGAAGTTGGGCCCAGGCAGTCCAGAGACAGTCACCTGTAGATGTCTCTGTTCCTAGGCTGCCTCTACTTGTGAACCTCGGCCATTTAAAAGTTCTCAGAGCCAGAGCTTCACACATTAGGGAAAGTAGGCCACAGTTCTTCTCCTTCCAACCCTTTTCTATTTGCAAGTGTTGAATATGGATACAAATAAAAAATATTTAAAAAATGATCTCTGGACATCAGAAAGATTGCTTTAATTTGAAACAGAATTTAGTTACTTATGTCAAATGTGCTTTAAGAATATAGGAATTAGGGGTGCCTGGGTGACTCAGTCGGTTAAGCCCCTGCCTTCAACTCAGGTCATGACCCCAGGGTCCTGGGATTGAGCCCCACAATGGACTCCCTGCACAGTGGGAGCCTGCTTCTCTCTCTCCAACCCCCCCCCCCCAAGCCCCTGCTCATGATTTCTCTTGCTATCTCTCTCTCTCTCTCAAATAAATGAGATATTAAAAAAAAGAATATAAGAATTAGAATGGAATGTGCATTTGGTTCAGTGTCTAGTGCTGAGCAAACTTCCAACAATCTCCCTGTAACACTACATAATCCACACTGTTTGAGGTCAGACTGAGCCCAATCTCTTACTGTTTATCTTTTATTGAGGGCTTCATGAGAAGGGTAGTGTACAGGGTGCCTAGGTGGCTCAGTGGGTTAAAGCCTCTGCCTTCGGCTCAGGTCATGATCCCGGGGTCCTGGGATCGAGCCCCGCATCGGGCTCTCTGCATGGCTGAGAGCCTGCTTCCTCCTTTCTCTCTGCCTACTTGTGATCTCTGCCTGTCAAATGAATAAATAAAATCTTAAAAAAAAAAAAAAGAAGGATAGTGTACAATGGATCAAAATAATTCTCTTCTTTAAAAAATAAAAATTAACCTTTAGGGGCACTTGGGTGGCTCAGTCAGTTAAGTGATCTTGATCTCAGTTCAGGTCTTGATCTTGGGGTCATGAGTTCAAGCCTTGCATTAAGCCCCATGCTAGGTGTGTAGCCTAGTTAAAAAAAAAAAAAAGGAATTAACCTTTTAGTATAAAATAGTAAAAAAAGAAAAAAGGCAGAGATTCACATGTATTTTCCACCATCCTAAACCTCCAGTCTTATCTCTTGTGCAGATTCTCTTCTAGTCCATATCTATAGGCATTTTTACTATAGTACAAATCTTAGTCCTGATCCTTCCTTGCTTGACATTTTAAATCATCTTTGGAGGTTCTAAGTAGTTAGATAAAGCTAATGGGTTTGAGGAAGGAAATGCAAATGAAGAACCAGTTCCCACCCTTAACTTCCCCTAATACTCCTACCTGAGGGTAGAGCTTAGAGAAGTAAGGTTTGAGGAGAGGGAAAGGTAAAAACATTGCCAGGGGATAGGGTGGGGGTGATGGGGGCAGTTTATGCTTACTAAGAGGGACAAAAATACTTGCTATCACATTTATGTTCTGAAATATGTTTTATTTATTTATTTATTTTGAGTTGTAAAAGCTCTTGAATTCGGTCTTTTCTTGAAATCTCTGTTTTAAATCTCATTATTCTTACAGTTATCTCATTGAACACTAGCTGCCTTCCCCATTAGACTCTGAGCACCCTTATGATGGAGTATATTTCTTTTTCATCTTCGTGTTTCCAGGCTTGCCATATAAGCCACTTCTCAATAAATGTTTATGAAAAGGAATGAAAAAAACCTAAAAATGTCAATCATGGCTCAGGTTTTCACTCTTAAGTACTGCTATAGCAGATTGCTTTTCCCCCTTCTGAGTTTTTGTTTATGAACCAAAAAACTACATAAAAAGAAGTCTGAAAGATAGAAAATGCCTCCAAGAGATGGCCTTTGTCCACAGACTTAGAGATCTTCAGCAAGAGTGGTGGTGGGTGTGAAGGAGGGGACCCAGAGTGTGTGCCCTCCAACAACCTAGGTGGATTTGATTGCCCTGGGGAGAGCACCTGCAAATAACCATCCCTTCAGGGGTTTGGACACTCATATGGGTAGAAATATCCCTCCGTTAAAATTGTTAGCAGGTGAGACCAAGGAGAAGAAAGTACCAGGGACGGGGCCGACATGAGCTCCTTCGAAATAGTTTGGGGATGTGGGGTACCTGGGTGGCTCAGTCGGTTAAGCATCTGTCTTCCTTTCAAGTCATGATCTCAGGGTCCTTGGGTGGAGCCCTGCATTGGGCTCCCTTCCCAGTGGGGAGCCTGCTTCTCTCTTTCACTCTGCCTCTGCTTGTCACTCCCTTTGCTTGTGCTCTGTCTCTGTGTCAAAAGAATAAATAAAATCTTTAAAAAGAATAGTTTGGGATGACTTCGGTCCTGGGATGCCACCATCTCATAACTATTCAGACTTGTTGCACAACCCACTTTGTAATATAAAGTTGTATGGTTGCCATCTTGCCATTGCTCGTGAATAAGATTGTCTAATAACACAATCCCTTGCTCTTCTCAGTCTACAAATTAAATAGACCAAAATATAAGACAGTAACACCAAATGTGCAGTTTGCAGAGGAAGACCAATGGCTGCTTGGTAGAAACTGTCTCTCTACAAGCTCCATCGTGGTGTTGCCCTTTGGTAAGGAAGGGCGTTTCTACCCTCCCCACAATGTTAGGAGAAAATAGACAAGTGGCACACTGAGTTGCTTACATTTTGGAAAAGAGCTACATCAGTGTAGCCATTTTCAAGCAAAGCAAAATTGAATGCTTGGATATTCCTGACATAATTAGAACTACTGTAGTTAGGAAATTACTGGAAAAAATCATCAGAGCACAGTCTGACAGCAGCAGAGTATCAGAGTGTAGCAGATGGCTTTGGGGAAGTCAATTATTTTCTGATTAGTCTCAACCTAATCACCCTGGAAAACTGTAGGAAAAGCTAGTAATATGGGATATTGAATGTTGTTGTGTTGTTTGAGTCCAATATCTTCTTAGCTACTTATCAGCAAATCAAGAAGGCATGGGCAAGATCTCATGCAGCAGTAAGTGGGCAAGCAGCTTGTGGGTGGATTGTACTTGGAAAATGCTTGGTTCTTCAAATTAGGCCAGCGAGTGGTTTGGCAAAATTTAGTAAGTGTAACTTTAGTGGAAGTGGTATCAGTATTGACAGATTGATGAGGCTGAGAGAAAAAGGATAAGGCTCATTGAGGTATAATATAGTTCATTTTTACAGGAAAAGCACCATTTTAAGGTGAAAGTACCTTGGGAGAAAGATTATATATGTACATCTAGCAGGAGAGCTGTTGCCTGCTCTGGTGAACCATATGCTAGCGGAGCATGAGTCATTCATGGACTGATATTAAAAAATAAATCTACAAACACTTCAGTTTCAGAAACTAGGACAAGGTCATACGAGTGTTTTCTGGTCTTGAGTATTATGGAAGAATTTACCAACCTATATTATTGCTTCACAAAGCCGTGTGCATGTACGTGTGTGTATGTGTGTAGGGCCTAGCTTGGAATCTGTCTCTCAGATACCTCAATTCTCTTTGCACTTTGGTTTATCAGATGTTGTCGCGAATTACAATCCCCTAGACATATACCCTGTGTTTCTTCACTATGAGCCCCTTCCCTGGGGGAGCATCGAATTCCTTCTCAACCTTTTGAAGCAGATGATGAGCCCCACTCTTGGGCAATAAGAGAGGGAACTTGAGCTGTTAATAGAATTAAAGTGATTTTTAAAAAATCTCCTGAGACTGTATTAGTATGTCCATTGACTCGGTACCCATCCAAAGTGACCTCTCAATCCTTCCATTTATTGATTCCTAGTGGGCAGACAGCTGGCTCAGTGTGAGTGTGGGTGGGCTTACAAGGTGAAGTATCTTATGGGGTGTGTGTGCCCTGTGCTGTAACCTGCTCCGGGTCTATACTGTGGAATCTTCAGAGCAAAGAGGATTGAATGAGGTCATGTCTGGAAAGTTCCCTGGATCCTTGGAAGGTATCAAAATGAGTTTTATGGTTAAGTGTTTGTCGGAGTGGAATGGCACAGTTACTGTGAGGGACCTTAGAAAAATCCATGTACTTCTTTTACAAACATTTGAGGAAACTGAAGCTGAAGAGGTAAAAGTGATTTATGGACCAGTTTTAGTAGTTTATCATCATAGATTAGTGAATTGCATGCTGAAGCAATTAGGTTACTCGAGACTGAGGTTTTTTTTTTCTTTTATTTGAGTATGGTTGACACACAATGTTATATGAGCTTCAGGTATGCAACAGTGACTCCACAAGTGTAGGTATAATGCTGTATTCATCGCAAGTGTAGCTACTGTCTATCACCACATATCACTGCTATAATATCATTGATGATATTCCCTGTGCTGTACCTTCTTTCGCCCTGACTTATTCATTCTATATCGGGGAGCCTGGGTCTGCCACTCCTTATCACCCATTTTGCCCAACCCTCCCCCCTCCCCTCTGGCAACCATCAGTTTGTTCTCTGTATTTATAGGTCTGACTCTGCATTTTGTTTCTCTATTCATTTGGGCTTTTTGAGTGCAATCATGTGGTATTTGTCTTTCCCAGTCTGTCTTATTTCATTTAACATAATATCCTCTAGGTCCATCCCTGTTGTCTCAAATGGCATGATCTCATCATTGTATGGCTGCATAATATTCTGTTGTGTATATATACCATATATTCCTTATCCGTTCTCAAGACTATGCATTAAAACAGAAATGAAATTCTGTCTGCCCTTGGTCTGTACTGGGGTAACAGCCTCCGAGACCTACACAGAGTCAGGCGGGTATCGGAAGTGAATGTGTGAGCTGGGACTACAAAGATGGGGGAGGACAGGGACTGTGACAAACTGGAGATCACGTGTTTGTTCTGTTGAAAGGGGGCAGGTTATCCCCCTAGGTGGAAAGGCAGGCCCAGCAGTGCTAGACCCGTTCATTTTCTAAGAGAAGTCAGAAGTGGGTCAGCCTTGTGCTGACCAAAAAAAAAACCGTGTTGGCTGGGCTGAATTTGGCCTAAGGCCCAATGTTGCTGATGGCCCATGCTGCTGATGGCAGATGCACAGTCACCTACCCAAGTCTACAGGCTGAGTCTAAGGGAATCCATCCAATGGCTGAATAGCAGCAGCTAAGTGTAAGTTTTCTCCCCACAAATCTTTCAACACATTGCTCTGGCTGATGGCTTCAGCATCCTTCCCCTACTTTAGCTCACCAGAGGGGGATTCGTGAGTGCTGCCTTCCTCTCTTTAATTGCTCTACTCTCAGGGAACGTATTTAATGGGAAGTAAAGGAGGGAGAGAGGCAGATGATCTGGAAGAACCACAGGCTGGTGATCTGCTTTTGAATAATAAAAAACCGCCAGGTGGTGTGTGTAGTCCAATGTGCCTTGTCTGCTACTTTGATGTCCATCTGGAACTTACAAAGTGAAGATTCATGCCAGCATCCAGCCCTGCGGCCCAGAAGGAAGAACAACAATTTCTAAACAAATGCCAGTCTCTCTTCCGCTTCCCTGTGAATGGGTTCTGGCTTTTAAAAAGAGAAGCTCTCTAAACTTCTGACTACAGAATCCTTTTTGGAACAATGAGCCGGGTGTACCCAAGTGTTTAAGGAATAAACTAAATGTTGAAAGCATCTCTCTGTAGGATTATTGCTGTCTGCTCTCTGTGTTGCCTTCGCCGCCCAGATAGTCCATTGTCAAAACAGTAGCCAGTCCTTTTAAAACATTCATCATTCAGTTCAGCCCTCTTTTTGACTCACAAGACTCTAGTGGCTCAATGCTTCTCAGTGACCTGAAAGGCCTTGTGCGATCTGACCCTTGCACAGCCTTTCCATCACTTCCTTGACCTTCCCTCCTACGACTTCCTCACCATGTGGTTACTCTCTCTGCCCAGAGGACTGGCCTCCTTTCTGCTCCCAAACACTCTGCATGCTCCCTCCTGTGAGCCTTTGTATTTGATGTTCTCTTTCCCAAATACCCTCATGATTACGCTATTGCTTCTCAGAGAAATGGTGGCCTACTGAAAACTGCAATCCCTTCCTCCTCCCCATACCTCCAGCACTCCCTCTCCCCATTCCCTACTTCAATTTTTTATAGTCCTTGTTTACTTACTTGTTTCTCTTTTCTGTAAGTTCCATGTGTGTAGGCATTTCTGTCTGTTTTAGTCACTGCTATATTTGTGGTGCTTAAAATAATGCCTAAAAACATAGTAGATGCTTGACAAGTATTTGTTGAATATATTTTGAAAAATTTTTCCCTGTGCTAGGGATGGTGACTTTCACTGTGCTGGGCAAACATACCTCTTGCTACTGAACTGTGGTATTTTTAACATTACCATTAATAGACTTTATCTGGTTTCTAAGTTTTCTGAGTCAGTTCTACTTCCTACACATATCTTGAGCTTTTTTGCTTATCTCCATCTCCTCTGTATTTTCTCTTAGTTAAAACCATCACAACTTCTTCTTGCTTTTCCCATCCACTCGTATTCCCCTCCACACTGTCTCACTCAGCAGCTGAAATCACCTATTTACCATCTAATCTGGTCATTTACCACTCATTCCCCCATTTAAAACCCTTCAGTAGTTTCCCACTGCCCTCCACATAAAACTCAGTCTCTTCAAACCAAGAGAGGCTCTTAATGTCATAAAACAAACTGAGGGGGTGGGGGGGGAGAGGGGTTGGGAGAGGGTGGTGGGGTTACATTATATGTTTAAATAAAAAAAATAAATTTAATTAAATAAAAAAAAACAAAACCAAAAAACTCAGTCTCTTCACCCCATCCCACAAGGTCCTGCATGGTTGGTTGGCAACACTGGTTTTCTGTTCTTCTAACAGATGAATTTCCTCCCCAACTTGGGGTCTTTGCTGTTCCCTCATGATGGCATAGTTTGTTCAATGGCTATCTTTATATGTACTTATTGAGGATGGGGACCTTTTCTGTGGTGTTTGTCTTTGTATCTCCCACACTTAATACTGCCCTTGATACATAGTAGGAGCTTAATGAGTACTTGTGGAGAAAAAAAGAAAATAGAACATGGTGTCTTGCTGCTGCAGGAATGGGGGACCATGTGGGGTGGTATCTCATTAATTAACAATATGTTTCTTTCCACAGAGATTATTTTGCAGAGGATGAAGGGGAGATGGTACCTAGAACAAGTCATGCAGCAGGTAAGGAGGCCATGGGCCTTACCTTGATAAATTCTTGAGTGCTTGCTGATCATAATTCCCTTAAATTATGGCCCCTTTAAAGTCATCATGGCAATATTCTCAGACAGTCTGTGAATTTCCAGACTTGTATATATCACTGTACCATATAATTCCCCACCTTTCCAGCATAGTGCAGTGAATCATAATTGAAATACTATGTGAACTCCTCATGCTTTTAACGATTCTGTAATTGCAAGGTTAAAGTCACTTGTAAAAGGATTAAAATAGATTCTGCCACTAAAACAAAATCTCTACTCATATACCATTAAAATGGGTACAATAATAATGTCAGCCTCATAAGTGAAATTAAGTGAGAGAAGCTCTTAGTACAGTTTACCAAGGAATAAAGCACCCAGTAAGTATTATTGTTATTAATATTATTAATATTATATTTATAATGTAATCATATTAACATTATTAATATTGTAGTTATAATACTATCGTATCACTACTGAACTAACATTAGCCAGAGATCCACCTGAATTATGAAACCAAAGTGAAGATAGTTCTCCTTTGGGGATTTTTCACAAAAAATTTTAATCACTTAAGGGTTCTACTTATTTTGCTAAGTGATTTGCGTTTTTCATACCAGCCTTAAAGCACAGATGGTTCATATACACAACATGGAAAAAGGTTTTAATTTGAATGTGTTAAGGACTTCAGAGTCACTTAAAATTAGCATTTGTAATTGTGTATGTTAAGTCTCCAAATTCCAAGGGTCTACCATACTTATTCTGAACTTCAAGATCCTCCATTTTGAGGTAAAAATCAAAGGGCTAGGGCAAAAATGGAAGAAGGGTAGGGATGATATGTAGTACAGGCAAGAGATTAGGTTGAGCACTTTCATTTTTATTTTCTTTAATTCATATAGAAGCTCTGGGAGGTTTAAGTATTGTTATTCCTAATTTTACCAAGGCAGTGAGGTTCAACCAAATTAAGAGATTTGCCTTAGGGCACCTGGGTGGCTCAGTCTGTTAAACCTCTGCCTTCCACACAGGTCATGATGGGGAATGGGGTCCTGGGATGGAGCACTCCCCCATCCCCTGCTCAATGGGGAGCCTGCTTCTTTCTCTCTCCCCTCCCTACTCCTGGTTTCTCTCGCTATCTCTGTCTCTCTGTCAAATAAAATCTTTTTTTAAAAAGAGAGATTTGCCTAAATTGCAAGTGGTCAGGATTCATATCCAAGTTTCAAAGGCTCTTATCTTCTATCACATCCCACTAATCTAACTATAGTGTATTGTTCTGATTCATCAAATCACCTTCCATTGAATAGCCTGTTTAATCTCACCTAAATGTGGGAGAAATAATTCTTTTCAATTTTTCTTTAGTAAAGCATTTACATTTACTTAGAAATAATCAGAATATCAACAAAACAGGTGCAACATTTCTGTAATTATTATTAATTTGCAATCACAGAGTGGTATACAATTAACAGAACAACAGTTATATTGTACAAGCTGAATCAAAGACAGCTGAATATGGAAAAAAATACCACCTCTATCCATAACTTGTGCTGTGCACAAATTTGTGCTGTGCATCAATAAAACCTGCTTTAAATTTCTATTCTAATTTAAACCCCTATCTTCCACCAGGCAAGGGTCGTGGCTTCTGAAAACACCATTAAGGACAGGGCTATCGAAAGACATGCCTGATTCTGTGTTAATTTTACACAAATGAAGACACTGTACAATGTGCAGTTTAAAAACAAATCATACAGCCTTACATTTCAACATTTTTTTGTTAAATACGTTGAGACAAGGAAAAAAAAAGCTACAGTGGTGGAATCATCCTATTTCTCGTGATTATTTTCTTCACCATATTTTATCTTCTGCATTTTTCTCCTTACCATCATCTTGCTGATTCTTTCTGTCTTCCTCCTCTTTTTCTTTCTCAGCAAAGAAAAAAGTCTGAGTTGATTGTGTTATCTGGAGACTTCTTATGCACAGTCTGGCAAGTTTGCCCAAAGAAAAGGAGGGAGGGAGGGAAGGATGTTTGCTCCCATCCTGTGGCTTGCCTTTTCATTCTTAATGGTTTTCTTTGTGAGCAGAAGCTTTTTAGTTTGATGTAGCCCCACTTGTTTATTTTTGCTCTTGGTGTCTTTGCTTCTGGAGCCCATGCGTATATGGTCAATTAAGTTTTGACAAAGGAGACCAGAATGTACAAGGAAGGAAGGAAAGAAAAAAGAGAAAGGAAAAAAAAAAGGAAAGGATAGAAAAAGTATATGATGACATGTTGCCTCTTGGCTCCTTTGTTCATAAGCGCATGTTGAGTTAATTTTTCCTCCATGAGGCACACTGACCCAGAGCCCCTTTTGCTCTTACACTGGTGCTGGCTATGGAGCTCAGTGGATTACAATGGCTGTCATTTTTTCTGACTTAAAAAAAATGCATAGTAATAAGGGGTCACTGATTCCTTCTGTCAACCAAGAAAAGATGTATTTTTCTACATCTTCTACCTGAATCTACAACCTTAAGCCCACCTCAATTGGATATCTCTGAAGGCTAGAGAAAGAGACCCCACTTCTCGGTGGAGTAGCAAGAGGATCAAATCACAGAGGGGCACAGACATAAACCAGTGCATTTCACTGGGACCATTATTTTTTTTTTTTAAGATCTTATTTCTTTGACTAAGAGAGAGCGAGCGCACAAGCAGGGGTAGTGGCAGGCAGAGGCAGAGGGAGAAGCAGTTTCCTTCAGCAAGGAGCCCGATGTGGGGCTCTATCCCGGGACTCTGGGATTGTGACCTGAGCTGAAGGCAGATGCTTAACCAACTGAGCCACCCAGGCATCCCACTGGGGACCATTATTAATATGATCAGCCACAGGCTACTTTATGCAAACTGTTTCCATGTGGCCCAGAATTGGTCTGTATTTTGAGGAAACAGAATCCTGCTGGATTGTGCCTGCTAGAATGATCATAGTGCTACTGTTACAGAAAATGTTTTTGTTGTTCTCTTTTACTGGCAGCTTTTCTTAGTGACACTAAAGATCGAGGCCCTCCAGTGCAATCACAGATCTGGAGAAGTGGTGAAAAGACCTTCTTTGGACAGACACCTTCCTTGAGAGCATTTGAAAAACCCCCTCAGGTGCAGACCCAGGCTCTTCGAGACTTTGAGAAGGTAAGTCATGTGAATGGATAATTGCTATGTTGATTAGAAGGAGCACCAAGGGATAGTGATGTTTCACAAAAATATGATTCATGGCTTAGTTTGGACTGTGGGAATTCTTCCTTAATGATGTCTCTTTTAAGAGTTTTTATCCCAGGGGCACCTGGGTGGCTCAGTGGGTTAAGTGCCTGCCTTCGGCTCAGGTCATGATCTCAGGGTCCTAGGATTGAGCCCCGCATCGGGCTCTCTGCTCAGCAGGGAGCCTGCTTCCCCCTCTCTCTCTGCCTGCTTCTTTGCCTACTTCCCATCTCTCTCTCTCAAAGAAATAATTTTGTGCTTTCAAAAATCTTTGAAAAAAAAAAAAGAGGTTTGGTCCCAATAAATGTATATACGCTGAGCACTCTGGTTCATGGACAATTGCCTGTACCAATGATTCTGTCTTTCCATTTTTACCCCTGGTTTACTTCTTGAATAAATTGGGGAGTTTTGTTGTTGTTGTTTGGGCTGGGACGCACAGAGGGAGAGAGAAAATCTTAAGCAGGGTCCATGCCCAGCATAGAGCCCAATTTAGGGCTTGGTCCAGTGACCTGAGCTGAAATCAAGAGTTGGACGCTTAACAGACTAAGCCACCCAGGCACCCAAATTAGGGAGTTTAAATGGCACCCTGAGAATCTGTAACTGGACCACAGTGGGCCCAGGAGACCTAAGCATTATATTCTCAGTGGCTGGCTTGGACCACTCTAGAGATCTGGGTACTATCTGCAGTATAAAGTGGCCTCAGCCACAATCCATTTGCTTCTCAAAAAGAATCTGGCCTTGTTGCTTGAAACTTCTGATTGAACTCTTGAAGTACTCTGTGTCTTGATATATTTATCCTTAGATTTGGCCAAGAGCCAAATTACTGATAATGTAATACAAGTCTCCACCTCCCTGTGCCCTGGATTGATCCCAGGAAGTCTGCACAATAGAACCCGTCTACTGGGATTTATATGGCCTGGAAAGTGTACCCAGGATTTCTTACATCTCAGTGTGCTAAAAAAAGAAACGGCTCTTTGGTGCCCCCTGGGGGTTGCCCACGAATCAGGCCACACATGAGTACTGTGTAACTATGCCCTCAGATAGATACGTGGCTTTCTTTCATTCTTGGATTCATAGCCTTTGACATAAAAGAATGAAATTCCATGTCCAAAAAAGATGAATAAACCAGTGTTGACATGGGCTTAGCCCATCTTCTCTCAGTTTGTGGATAGAAATGTTTCATGTGGACCTAATGTACATCCTACCAGATAGTCCTGCGGACAAAAAACATGCTCCGTATATAAACCATGGCTGAGAATTAAACAGCCTACTTTTTTTTTTTTACTCAGTTGTCATAGATACTGTTGTGGGTTTTTCCCCCCCTTCTCTTTTTTTAAGACGCAGAGAGCTTGCAGGAGTATTAAGTGCTTTTGAAGACTAAACCTCTTAGCAGCTGTGTGGTGCTGGTGGTGGGAAGAGGGGTGCTAACAACCCCTCCTCTTTTTTGCACCTTTTGCATCTGCTGCCACGCAGAATGGGTGAGCTGAGCTGCAGTGCTCCTCAGTGTGGTGTGGGGTGCTCTCTGAAAGACAGTTTGCACACGTGTTCCTTTTGGTCAAGAGGTGATTTGTAACTGAGAAATGTAGGAGTCACCTCCCCTGATAGAACGAGTGGCCAGGGATGCCTGGGTGGCTCAGCTGGTTCAGTTAAGCATCTGCCTTCAGCTCAGGTCATGATTCCAGGGTTCTGGGATCCAGCCCCACATCAGGCTCCTTGCTCAGCAGGGAGCCTGCTTCTCCCTCTGCCTGCTACTCCCCCTGCTTGTGCTCTCTCTCTACCTCTCTCTCTCTCTCTCTGACAAATAAATAAAACCTTAAAAAAAAGAAAAAAGAATCAATGGTCAGAGGCAGAGGGCAGAGGGAAATGAACAGGCTGAGTTGGGCCCCAGGCAGAGGTCCGCTGACTTCTCAAAGTGTGGCCTTCCAAGTCCTTTCTCTCCACAGCCTGGTCTAAGATCGAGGATGGGTCCTCACTTCTCAGGGCCCAAAACCACTGAGAGCAACCAAGAGAGGACACCGAGAAAAGACCAGTAAGGGATATTTCACATTTCTCCCCCTGTGTGTCAACTAATAAATAAATAAAAACGAGGTGACCACACACTTTTTTGTGTGAGAAAGGTGGCTGCCAGGGCTCATAGAAATTAAGACTTTTTTGGTGTCATAGAATTTATGTACTATATTATAAGCCCTGGACAGGCTATCGGGTCAGAATTATTTTCTCATATAGGCTCCTTGCCCTGTGCTTTCTTGTGGGTCCTCGCAAACCTCCCCCCACCTCCACCCCGCCCCCAGCATATCTGGGATGAGTGAGCAGCACGCGGATAAGACCAGCTAGCATAGTCCAGGCAATTTCTATCTCGTGTAATGCTCACCACAGCCCTATGAAGAAACATAACTACCATCCCGATTTACAAGTGAGGAAATGAAGTTTCAAAGAGTAACAAAGGAACTTAACCAATGTCACCTAATGTGGGCCTAAAAAAACCCTTATTTTTGTGACTTAAAAGAGTAAGTACTTTCTAGGCTGGGGAGCTCCCCTGGTAAAAGTGTGGTGGCAAGAGGGCTGGAACCATTAGCTCCTCCTACGTAGCTGGGCAAAGTGTGGTACCCATCTTCTCTAAGTAAACTGTAAATCTCCTTTATTTCCCAGTATTTTCCATCACATGCTTTTTGCTCCATTAATTCTGAACTGCTTGTAATTTGAAGCCGTTTTATCCTTCTGAGGTTTTGTTTTGGTGGTTCCCTTTGCCTAGAATATCCTTCCTCTCCTCTTCCCTACCTGCCAGCCTACTCATCCTTTAAGTTTCAGCTCAAGTACCATTTCCTTTTTTTTTTTTTTTTTTAAGGGTGCCTTCCTTGATTCTCCAGTCTCAAAATATGACCCTGACTATATGCTCCTCAAGGGCAGAAAACACCATTTGTTCATGCTTTTCTAGTTTCTAGCATTTAGTGTAATGTTATTATGCAGTAAGTGCTCAATAAATGCTCATCAACTAAACTAAACTTGTTGGATTTGGATTTGGATTTTCCCCACCCTATTTTCCTCCAGCCGATTCTAGTGAATTTGTGCTTCCCCCAGCCTCCACTCAGTAGTCACTGGATGTATTCACGGTAAAGTGAATGGTTCTTGGGAGGCTATTAGTGTATTAACTGACTGATTAGGGTAGGAAATTGAGAAGTCAAGAAAAGCATGTTTTTGTTGTTGTTTTTTAAGATTTTATTTATTTATTTATTTGACAGACAGGGATCACAAGTAGGCAGAGGCAGGCTGAGAGAGAGAGAGGAGGAAGCAGGCTCCTTGCTGAGCAGAGAGCCCGATGCGGGGCTCGATCCCAGGACCCTGGGAGCATGACCTGAGCCAAAGGCAGAGGCTTTAACCCACTGAGCCACCCAGGTGCCCCAGCATGTTTGTTTTTAATGATGAGTTTAAAAGAAGACAATTTTCCCCCTTAACTGGGATGATAAAATTATAAATGTAAAAAGTAAAAGAACTTTTCTAATATTTGACCAGACTTACTAAGATCGTAGTAATAGCTAATAATAATAAATAATATTTATACAGTGTTTATTATGTACTGAACACCCTTTTAGATGCTTAACATATTTTATTTCAACTGTTTTTTGGTTCATTTTCCTAACTGATGACATGGGTATTATTATATCCATTAGGTCTGTGAGGAGACCAGGACTCTAGTAACTTGTGTAAAGCTGTGCAGATAGAAAGTAGCAGCCAGGATAACTCCAGGGATTCTCAAGGTTCTTGGGAAATGAAAGGACCATTCAGAGAAGGAGAGGTTACATTGGTGGAATGTCTACAGTTTGGTTTTATAGATAAAATCAAGATGGCAGATCCTACACAAAATCCGTGGAGGGGTAGGAGTGTGTGGCTGCCAGGTCTAGAGGGGGCCTCCACTGCCTTCTCCTATCTGCACATTTTCTAATAATGTCGTCTGTAACACATTGCTGAAAATGCAAGCAAAACCAGCTGCAGTGTTTGCCTAGTGATAGTCCGAAGCCAGCTTTTTTGGGCAGTCTCAACCTAGTCACAGTGATTCAGCCTGTTGAGGCCCCACCCATGCTGGCAAATTTTTCCACTTAGATCTTGAAGTCTGTGGGGAGGGAGTAGGGGAGAAAGCCCTAAAAGGGGTTTTTCTACCTTTATAGATCTCTGAGTTAGCACAGATGAGGTGATTCTTTGCCACATCACGGCTGCCTTTAGGTCCAGCCATTCCCAGAGCCTTTGCAGTGTTTCTCCGTCCTTATGGCCTGGGGAAAGGAATGCTCCCAGTGAAGTGTGCTCTCATTTAAAAAAAAAAAAAAAAAAAAGGAAAGGAAAAAAATGACATCTATGTTCCCCAAACCACAGTGCCCCAAGCTTACTGGTTTTATTTTCCCTAGCATCTTCAGACATTCAAAAAATTGTTAGATGAACAATGAAAGGCAGGGGCAATCCTAAACTTTGAGCAATCATAAGCCTGGAATAATTTTTTTTTCTTTTTCATTATTTATTTCTTTGAGAGAAAGAGAGAGAGAGAGAGAGCAGGCGCCCAAGCCCTTGAACTGGAGGGGGGGGAAGGGCAGAGGGGGAGAGAGAGAGAGAATCTTAAGCAGTCTCCACACCCAGCAAGAAGCCCTATGTGGGCTTCACCTCAGGACCCTGAGATCATGACCTGAGTGGAAATCACGAGTTGGATGCTTAATTGACAGAACCACCCAGGTGCCCCTCTTTTTCTCTTTTCTTTTTAAAGATTTATTGATTTATTTGACAGGGAGAACACAGTCCGGGGAGTGGCAGGCAGAGAGAGAGAAAAGCAGACTCCCCACTGTTCAGGAAGCCTGACACAGGGCTGGATCCCAGAACCCTGGGATCATGACCTGAGCTGAAGGCAGACACTTAACCAAATGAATCACCCAGGCACCCTTTCTTTTTTTTTTTTTTTTAATATTTTATTTTTAAATAATCTCTCTACCTAATGTGGGACTCAAACTCATAACGCCCAAGGTTAGGAGACACATGCTTTATGGACTGAGCCAGCCAGGCATCCTGATTCAGCTTAGAAAGAACCTCACTAAGTTAATGCACCCTAGGGAGTGGGTTCAAGGAATGCAGAGAAGTGTCAAGACTCGAGAAAGAGAGAAGCCAACATGCTGGGCCTTAAGATTTGTATAAAGGCTTTTAAATGTTAACAGAGCTCAGTGGGGAACTGCGGAAAGTTTGTGAACAGGGAGGTGACCTGATCAGATTTTCCTTGTAGAAGATTCCCTTTGGCTTCTGCAGGGACTCTGGATTGGAGGAGGGAAGTCTAAGGCAGAGAGGGCAGTCAGGAGGCTGTGGTAGCATTCTAGGCAATGGCTGGTGGAGAGATGGATAGATGAAAGAGAGAAGGTGATTTCAGAAGCAGAAGTGACAGGGCTAAGCTGTTGATTAGATATAGAGCCAGTGAGGGAGAAGAAGCCAGAAGATGACCTCCCACCAACACATCTCTCCATTCCCATCTCAGCTAGGCTGCCACTTTTGTAAACTTCCTACTACCTTGCACTTTTCGCTTTAACATTATGAATTCTTTGTTCAAGGTCTGCCTTTTCTTTAGAATCTGAGCTCCGTGATAGCAGGAGCAGGGTTATCTTATTCACTACTAGATGTAGTGATTAGTGTAGTGCCTGAGAGACTATGTATGCTTCTTTCTTCTTCTGTTCTGTTTGGTTAAATGAATGAGACCAGGCTTTCTTGCTTGGGTAACTTCTGGGTGATGCCATCCTTGGAGAAAAGGAGCAACTGGTGTAACCACATGTAGTACTTGTATGATTACTGAAACAGCAACAAAAACCAGTAAGATGATTTTCATTCTGGGGCAAAAAAAAAAAAAAAAGGAGATCCTTCCTGTTCTTGAAAAATTCTGACTCTAATTCTCTAATTGGCAAGACAGTCAAACAGATAATTCCAATAATAAGAAGAGGTCCCCAATATGCTGTGGAAGCACTTGGGAGGGGCCCTCACCCAGGCTTTGGGTCAGATAAGCTTCCTTTACTAGGTGATACCTAAGTCAAGTCCCAAGGGCAAGTTGGAGATAGTTCAGTCAGAGCTGAGTGTGAGGTGAAGAGCAGTGACTTTCCAGGCTAATGCTGCCACTCATGAAAGGTTGGAGAGGCAGCATAGAGAGACTAGTGAGTTCAGAAATAGGCTCATGGCTGGAGCACTAGAGTGTCGACTGACGTTCAAGTTGGCTGTGTCTTCCCCCACCCACCCTTCCTCATGGTCAAAGCTGCCTTGTTACAGCCATGATCATTCATGGTATCATGTGAACTCTTAGCTCTTGTGCCTTTGAAATCACCTTCCTTCCTAGAGAAGGATGGAGGAAGAATTATTGAAAAGCTAGAAAAAGAACTGAGGCCATAAATTGATGTCATCCCCTGAATCCTAGGAGTTCAGCAAATAATCTGTCTGGGTTGAACCAGTTGTGAACAAACAGCACCGAGGCCCACTGGTGTTGGTTGAGCCAGATGAATAGAGGAGCGAGTCTAGAGCCTAGGAGTCCTTGGGATCTCCTAGTATCAGTGCAGTTCAACTGTACTTTCTGCCATGGAGCTCATTTCAGTGTCTCTGACAGCACTATTTCTGGCTGGCCCATTTATTTTTGGTGTCCAAGGGAGTTGTTACTTGTTTTGTTTTGGTTTTATATAGTTCACAGTGCTCTGATGTGATGGTGACCATGACACCTTGTTATTCTAGGATTGGGAGGTGGTGTGGGTGTGTATCTATGGTGGGGGAAGACATCAGGAACATCGTCTGAATCCCTGTCCTTTACCCACATGCTTCTGCTGCCAAAGATAGGGTTTATTTATCAACCTGACGTAGTGACCTTGTTGTTAGCTCTCTTGCCATCACGTCAATTATATCAAGAAAAGGCTGTGTGGACGTGGGTCTCAGTATGCTTCTGAGTTTTAGGGGAGAAAATGGAATGATGTTATTAATATTTTAGCATTTAAAAGACTTGCAAACTTCAGGAATTAGGTTGGAATTTTAAAAACAGAGTTTTAGAAGAAAGATTTGGTTATAGCATTTGCAGTCTGCTCTCTGAGTCAGGCATGAATAGTTAACTTCTGGAAGACTAGGCAGAAACTTTATGCAGAAGAGAAAGTGAAAGATGGTGAGTGGAAAACTCAGTTGATTGACTTTGATTGGCATTTTACTTGTTAAAGTGGTGTGCAAAAGTTATGCATGTTCTTCAGGATAGCCTAATGAGTATGTTTCTCCTGTGTCAAAATACAGAGTGGATTACATGTTTTCTGTTTTATCTAAAGGTTATATAAAACTTTAACTTGACAAAACATGAGTTTCTGGTAGTGAGGGCTACTGAGAGGGTACTTCCTCAAGCCTTCATGTTGGGGCCTCATAATCTAAGAAGGATTAATATACAGAACATTTAGAAATGATCAGTTCTAAACCATTGGCTTTTAACTGAGTTGAGCTGCATTGAACTTTGAATCTCCATCATTAAAAATTCTTTGTAGGGCACCTGGGTGGCTCAGTCAGTTAAGTGTCTGCCATTGACTCAGGTCATGATCCCTGAGTCCTGGGATTGAGCCCCAGGAATTAAGAATCAGAGAATCAGTCAAGAATCAGAGAATCTGAGATCCCTGCTCCTCGGGGAGTTTGCTTCTCCTTCTGCCCCTCATCCCACTCATGCCTCTCTCTCTCTCTCTCTCAAATAAATAAATAACTCTTAAAAAAAAAATCCTTATAAAAGACAAAGCACTGAGCAAGTTACCTCTCCCAGCTTGGGTTTCTTTCTTCTTCTTTTTTAAGTAACAGCTTTATTGAAATTTAATTTGCACACAGTGAAATTCACCCCTTTAAGTGTACAATTCCACGACTTTAGTATATTCACTAAGTTAAGCAACAATTACCATTACCTAGTTCAACATTTTCATCTCCTCCCACAAAAAGCCTCATACCTCTTAGCAGTCACTCCCCATTCCCTCTCTCTCCAGGCCTGGAAACCATTCATCCACTTTCTGTCTCTGTGTATTTGCCTTTCCCAAACATTTCATATAAAGAATCATATTATACGACTTCTTTGTGCCTGGCTTCTTTCACATTAGTATGGTGTTTTAAAGGTTCATCCATGTTGTACAAGGTATCATTATTTCATTCCTTTTTATGGCTGAAAAATACTCCCTTGTACGGTTATACTCAACTTTGTACTCAACATTCATCAGTTGATGGAGATTTGAGATGTTTCTACTTTTTTTTTGGCTCTTATTAAAATGCTTTTATTAGGGGCACCTGGGTGGCTCAGTGGGTTAAAGCCTCTGCCTTCAGCTCAGGTCATGATCTCAGGGTCCTGGGATCGAGCCCCGCATCAGGCTCTCTGCTCGGCAGGAAGCCTGCTTCTCTGCCTGCCTTTCTGCCTACCTGTGGTCTCTATCTGTCAAATAAATAAATAAATAAATAAAAATCTCTAAAAAATAAAAAAAAATAATGCTTTTATTAACATTCTTATACAAGACTTTGTGTGGACACACACTTTCAATTTCCTTGGTTGTATAACAAGGAATAGAATTGCTGGGTCATATGGTAACTCTGTTTAACCTTTTGAGGTTCATTTTGAAAATGGGGAAAACTATGTTTTATATAGGTTCAGGTGGTCCGATCCTCCAGGGTCACGAGGAAGATTATTTATAGCGAGGAATACTTTTTAAAAAAATTCAGAGACATGAGGTAAAAGTGGAAGTATTTTATCAGTCACGGGGATTCTCAAGTTCACAGGGGTCGTCTAATGTTGTGATTAAGGTCCTGGTCAGTATACAACATGAGTCAGACTCTTGGAAGCATTAGTCTGTGTTTCTCTTCTTTCTCAACGAGCAAGACAGCTAACTTCTTAATGTTTCTCTGTCCTGGATAGTAATGGAGATAATAGTATCTAATCTGCTTACTTCTTCACAAAATAAAATGAATACATACGGAAGTCCTTTGTACATTGTCAGAGTCTATGCAGGTGATTGTCATTGTGAAGACAGCATAATTGTATCCAATTAATTTTGTAATACAAGTCCAAGTCATTCAAAACAGCCAGGAATTAAACTTTTTTATTTCTTCAACTTAAATTTTATCAGAAAAGCATAGGTATTCCCAGGCACATAAATGTTTTACAAATAAAATATTTATATGTGATAAAAACCCATCTTCCTCAGTCTCCCTGCCCTGTCTCTCCTGTCTACTCCTAACCTCCAATCCAAAACAAGTTAGTCTCCTGGATTGGATACCATTGGATGTCAAAAAGCAGGAAATAGTCTTCAACTATTCATATGCCCCTCCCATAGGGCTGTCTCAGAAAATATGACAGTTAGAAAAGTTATAGGTTAAATCATCTATTGGGGATCATCCTTGGGTCCCAGTTATTGTTGCTGCTTTTGTCTTGGAAATATGACATCCTTAATGCTCATTAATCTCCTTCACATCTTCCTGTGAAGGCAGCCTGAGCTCTGTTGGAACAGGTTGACTTCCACCACCTCCCAGAAAGCTAGTGGCACATTCTAAGATTTCTTCAGAAAGTTGTAGCTTGGGGTACCTGATGTGTGAAGACTTTTAACAAAATCCCTGACAAGTGGTCCTTTAATTTCAGTTGTGTCCCTTTGGTGACAGTAAATATACTGTCCCTTATAATGTAAGTGTTCAATAAATATTTGATGAATGAATGTATGGATGGAGTATGGCAATGAGTTCATTACATCCAACTCTACTAGAGAATTTATCCTTCTATCTAATTCATAGCTGCCTCCCTGTAATTCCTAGTTTCATTCCTTTTGAAATCGTTTTTAAAAATTATGACCTATTTCACAAACAATAGGAATGTATAAAGAACAATAAAATACTTATCCATGTACCTAACTAAAAGTTTTTTAAAGAGTCATTTACTTATTTTAGAGAGAGAAGGGGAGAGCAGGAGTGGGGAAGAAGGGCAGAGAGAGAATCTCAAGCAGACTCCCCACTGAGTGCAGAGCTCCATCTCACCACCCTTGAGATCATGACCTGAGTGGAAACCAAAATTTGGAAGCTTAAGTGACTGAGCCACCCAGGGTGAGCTCTCTGAGGGGTCCCTCTCATATCTAAATTTTAACAAACACTATTTTCACTCTATTTGTCTCAGATTAAAAGATAAATACAGTTGCAACCCTCTTAGTAGCCTATCCACATCCCAGTCTCCTAGCTTAATTACTATTAAGTATCTTTCCCAGAGTTACACAATTAAAAAATTGCAGAACTGGGATTTGAACCTAGATCTCTTTAGTTCAAAATCTATTGTTTTTTCCATAATGCCACCTGGATAAATATGCATAATAATGATAATATTTATTACCTATTTTGTCAAGGATTACTGAAAACACTACTCCTCTGTTTGCCATATTAAGTTACTAAAGAATAATTTTATTTTCATGAATTTTAGATATGAATTATCATAGATACCAAGCTAACAGAGTTTGTTGCAAAAGTATTATATTTGAAAAGAAAATCAATAAAGATGATTAATCATTTTTAGTGGAGTGGACCTTTATTTTTAGGAGAGCGATTGGAGGGACATTAATATGTCTTTAGCCATTTCCATTCTGAGAGCAATCTGGGGGGTCTGAATATGATTAAGGAAATGTGAAGCTGAGTTTTTTTTTAAGTCTGGCTTGCCAGTTGGTTATGTTAAAGGGGCATGACATACAACAGCTGGCTTGTAATCCTCCTACTATTGTTGGCATTGATTGAGTCCTTATTAAAGTCTTATTTCCAGTGTGAACTAATACATTAAGAAGTACTGGGAAGAAGAAATTTTAAAAAGAACAGGGGAGAGCCACTAATGTTTGAAAAAAGTATTTTGAGAGAAGAGAAAAGATTTTCGATGTTCTGCGTAAGAAAGGAAGAACAAAGACAATCCTGCTGTCACCTTCTTGGGAACCTGCAGTGCCTCTCTATTTCCCCAGAGATGCAGAGTTTATAAAAACATACAGACCTGGGTCCTGCCCGCAAGAGGCCAGATAGAGTAGTTGGTGAGTCTAGCGTGAAGCCCAGGGATGCACACTTTTGTTTGTTAAAGCTACAAGATGCAAACAAGTAAAAACAGAAACAACAAACCCACCAACCAACCAGTCTTCCTAGTAAGCAGTTCCTGGCCCTCCTCCGTTGCCCTTTTCTTCACTCGTGCAAATCGAGAGCCAGGATCTGCCTGTAGGAAAAATTCAGGCTCCTCACCCTGACTTTTAAGATCTTCCTAAAATGGGGACACCTGGGTGTCTCAGTCTGCCTTTGGCTCAGGTGATGTTCCCAGGGTCTTGGGATCAAGCCTGCCAGCAGGCCCCACATGGGGCTCCACATCAGGCTCTCTTTTGGTGGGGACCTTGCCTCCTTCTCCCTCTGCCTACCACTCCCCCTGCTTGTGCTGTCTCTCTGTCAAATAAATAAATAAAATCTTAAAAAAAATAAAAAAGATCTTCCAAAAATGGTTGTGTACTTCTGAAAATGGTTGTGTATTTCCGAAAATGGTTGTGTACTTCCCCCAGTTCTGTGACATCATGGGCTCTTTGTTTTAGTCCATTTGGCCCTCTGCCCTTCTGCTTCTGTTCTACCTGCCTGGATTGCCTTAAGTTCTCCCTGCAGCCTAGCCAAACCTGATTCATCCTTTCAGGGGAGCTATAATGCCAGTTCTCTGTGGAACCTTCTCTGATAGCCTCTCTTTCCTATTTTCTATAGTTTTTACTATTTGTATAGTTCATATTGTCCTTTGGTAGTAATGTGTCATTCTCCATTTGCTCAGAACTCTTATTCAAAGTTCGGATTCTCTCCTGTATGTTGAAGTTAGTTTGTTAGAAAAGTTTATTTTAATTATAAAAATAACATTCTAGGGGCACCTGGGTGGCTCAGTCAGTTAAGTGTTTGCCTCCAGCTCAGATCATGGTCTCAGGGTCCTGGGAATCAAGCCCTTCACCCAGCTTCCTACTCAGCAGAGAGTCTGCTTCTCCCTCTCTCTCTGCCCCTCCCCACCCTCTTGTGCACTTGAGCAAGCCCCCACCTTCGCTCTCTCGCAAATAAATGAATAAAATCTTTAAAAAAAAATAACATAGGGGCGCCTGGGTGGCTCAGTGGGTTAAGCCGCTGCCTTCGGCTCAGGTCATGATCTCAGGGTCCTGGGATCGAGTCCCGCATCGGGCTCTCTGCTCAGCGGGGAGCCTGCTTCCCCGCTCCCCCCACCTGCCTCTCTGCCTACTTGTGATCTCTCTGTCAAATGAATAAATAAAATCTTTAAAAAAAAATAACATAAAGAGGAATGACTTTAGATAAGCTCTTCTTCCTGAAACACCTGTGTTATGTTGTATACAGATTGAGTTCTGTTAGAATTAAATTCAGAGTGATGCCTGGGTGGCTCAGTTGGTTAAGCATATGTGTCTTGGTTTCCATTTAGGTCATGATTTAAGGGTGATGAGATTGAGCCCACTTTTGGGGTGGTGGTGCTCTCTCTCCCTCACACTCAAATAAGTAAAATCTTTAAAAAAGAAAAAGAATTGAGTCCAGAGAGGTCAAAGTCAGCAGGTTAATTATTCATCAATTCTTTTAAAAAATATTTTATTTATTTATTTTAGAGGGGGAGAGCACACACGCAGAGGGAGGGAGAGAGGCAAGCAGACTCCACACTGAGCACAGAGCTCCATCCCACTATCCCAAGATTATGACTTGAGCCAGAATCAAGAATTGGACGCTTAACCAACTGAGCCACCCAGGTCCCCTAATTCCTCAATTCTTTTTTTCAATGGATATTTATTGAACACCTATTGTATCCCAGGCTCCATTCTTGATACTAGTGACATATAGCAGTGAACAAAACGGGAAAAAATCCTGCCTTACTTATGGGGTTCACATGCTAGTGGGCAGAGACAGATAAGTAACAAAATAAACAAGGAAATATAATATTTTAAACAATGAAAGTGTACGGATTAAAAAAAAATGAAGGGATTGCTGGGGTGAGGTCTAGGGAGAGTTACACTTTTAAGTAGGGTAGTCACTTCCTTGAGGGTGTGATATCTGATCAAAGACCTAAAGAAGGTGAGGAAGAGAATTTGCTAGAGAGAGAGCATACCATACAGGAGGATCACCAAGCCCCAAAACCCCAAAGAGGGAAGGTGCTGGCTGTTTTTGAGAAGGAGCAAAGGGAAGCATGTGGTTGGAGAAAAGTGTGTGGGGGAGAGTAGTAGGAAAAAGGGAAAAGACAGGGCGAGGAGCCAGGGTCTAGATTAGGGCCTTGGGCCTTAATGGGCTTGTGAAATGACTTAGCATTTCACTCTAAATTTGATGGAAAACCAGTGGGGGTTTCCGGCAGAGAAGTAATCTGATGTATTTTAAAGGGTCCCTGTGGCTGCCATGCTAAGAATACATTATAAGGAAGCAAGGGTGGGAGCAAGGAGACCAGTCACTGGGGCTATTCAAGTAATTTAGGGGAGCGTTCAATCATAGCCTCTTGGGCCAGAGTTGCGGAAATGCCCGTGCAATGGTAGTAGATGGATTCTCTCTCTCTGGAAAGTAGAAGTAATAAGATTTACGGACAGATGCAACGATGTATACAAGAAAGAAGAGACAAGAATAACTCAAAAGGTTTTGGCCCAAACAACTGCACATACTGGGTTGTTACCAATTGAAATGGGATCCACTGGGGAAGGAACATGTGTGCTGGGAAAGATCAGGACTCCAGTTTCAGATGCCACAAGGATGACAGGTCTCTATTCAAGTCAACATTTCTATTGGGAAGTTAGGTACAGACTGGAGCTCAAGAGGAAGTTCTAGATAGGCATATAAACTTAGAAATTTTCTATAGGAACCATTCCAGCAAATGTAGTCTCTATGGAGCTATTAAAACAAACTTTTCTGTATTATTGGAAAATTGCGAGAATAATATAAGCAATCTAGCCCCTATCAGGTCAGATCAGCAAAAAGTAAAATATATATGGAATTTCACTTATCTATTCATTAATCAACAAATATTTAGGGAGTGCTTCCTAAATACTATGCAGTGAGAGTGCTAAGACTCCAAATATGCCTTATCGGCCCTCAGAATACTCTCCAGTGTGGTGGTGATTGTAAGCCAGCTGTGTGTCACTGGGGAGGGCTTCTTGGTTGTTATGGGAGCTGAAGGAGGAGAGAAAGATGTGTGAGTCTTTGACCTTTTCCTTGGGCAGCTCACAGACCAGCTGGAGAGACATAAACACAGGAAAAGTTCAATAGCTCTAAGAGGCATAAGTAACCTCCCCCGCCCCTGACAACATATAAGCAATGTCATGAGGCCCCCTAAGAACACTTGCCCAATGTTGATATTTGCTTGAGGAGTTCAAAAGAGGGAGACGTCTTTCTTTTCCAGGCTGGGGTAGCAGAGAAGGCTTTGTTTGGGTGGAATTGGAACTCAGGACTTGAAAAAAAGAGGCCGTGTTTCTTGAGGGGATGTGATAACATTTTCCTTTATTCTCAGAGTGATGAGATGCCTGGGAAGGGTTTTAAGTAAGGGAGATGTCAGGATAAGATCTGAGTCTTGAAAACATTACTCTGCCTATAATACGGAGGGCAGGCGGCTGGAGTGAAGCCTGGCAGAGATGACAAGCTGTGGCAGAAGTCTTTGCTGTGATGTTTGCCGTGAGAACGGCATATTCAAGGTGAGCTATCTAGCAAGAAGCTGGATATGGCGGGCTAGATCTTGGGGGAGAAGACTCAGGTGAAGGTTTGGGGGTTCTTTGGGAGGCCACAGTGATAGCCCTGTGGATAGTGGATAGTGGATAAAATCTCAAGGGAGAAAGTATGGAGAGGAAAAACATGAGAAGGGGGATGAACTAGCAACCATTGTTTAAGCACTCACTTTAAGGAGCTGGCAAACAAACAAACAAACAAAATCAAAGCAGATGAAAGGCTAGAGAGATAAAAAAGCAAGGTATCCCTGGGAGTAAGATGAAACAGGCATTTATGTGCAGAAAGAAATATCTAGGTTGGATAAGAATCCCTGCATTCATATGCAATTTTACTTTCTATGAACTTTTATTAAACTATCTTATGTGACTCTTATGTGAAAAGAATCTAAGTAGACATCAAAATGATGATTAAACACTAATCTGGAATCTGGCAGCTGGGTTCCCCTTGTGCAAAATGGTTGTAGTAGATAATAAGGAGATAATAAGTAGGTTATTTCCTCTAGGAGCTTAGGCCAGAAAAGGGCCTTAAAAATCACCTACTTTCCAACCACTTCGTTTTATAAATGAGGACACTTAGGCCTCTAGAGAGGTGCATTTCCAAGGTCATACAGTTATTTAGTAACAGACCTCAGACCAGAAATGGATCTTCTGAGTTTTTATTTAGACTTTCCTCTTCCTTGCTCTCTCTCAGCCTAAATGACACTCTTTAATTCCAAGAGCACAGATTTAATGAAAACAGCTAAATGAGTTTTAAATGTGTACTTTTTTTTTTTTTTTAGAAAGGAGGAATATTTTGTCTTCGATTATAGTTGACGGTAAGAAATGTGTTGCCGATGTATAATCCAAATCTATTTCAGTCCAACTTTTTCTGTCTTTCAAAGGGCCATGCAAGTCTTAGTGAAGGCTTTTTCTCATCATTCCAGTAAGAATGATCACTCTTTCTTCTGGGTTCTCATACATGCAGTGTTTTTCAAACTTCGGTGTGAAATGTCTTAGTGGGTGGTGAAATCAATTCAGCGGGTCACTCCCAGGAAGAATAATAGAATAGAAAATCACACATAGTGATGACACTACTTTGTGAAACTTTAACTTTAGTTATGTCTGTGTGTTTGTACCGGATTGCAGTATAAAATGTAAAACCTTTGACTAACACAAGCTTGGAGGATTCCAGCGGAAACCACACCCCCACATCCGTATGGCCACCCAGCTCCTTGAGAGTTGGGACTGTCTTCATCTTTGTATCTGTCATGCCCAACATACTACCTGGTGGATACTCAGGAGATGTTGAATAGAATTACTATGAAGAATTAAGATAGAATTAAAAGAATGAAGAGCTGGTAGGTTAGGGAAGAAGTGAGTACTTCATTTAAGTATAAAGGTTTTCGTTTCCTTTACTTTACCTGCCAAGATTAACATTTTTTTCAACCCCGTTTTACTGGAACTAAGAACCAGTGTTTCATATATGTGCTGTGCGATGGTCTCCCAGTCACCTTCAATGTCCCGGGTGATATGGTATAAATAATACTTCCTGCTCATGTTGCAGCTGCTATTCAAGGATCTTAAATTGCTCTATGAGCAGGATCTGGTGATGAGTGCCTAGCAGGTGCCAGAGTTAAGAACCAGCGACTGGCTGAAATCTCTGGGCTCCAGACTGACGCCTGCCTCCCCACCCCCCTCAGCCCTCCTCTCTTTCCCTCATCCCTTGGAGGAAGGAGGCTTTGGCCCAGCCTCTTTGTGAGCTTGTCCACCCTGGGAACTAGATTTACTCTTACTTGGGGTGTGGCTCTGGTGTGTGTGTGGCTGGGAGGTTAAGTACTTCAGGACTTGAGAAGTCCAGGGAGGAGAATCGGGAAGGAATTGGCTAGAGGTGAGTTCTGGATCATCAGAGAAACATTGGAGAGGCCTCCTGTTATAGGTTTTTTAAGATCTGCACCTGATGGAAAGGGGATATTTGACATGTGCTCTTTCCTATAGCAATCAATTTCTTGCTCTTGGCCACACTCCTTTGGTTTATTTTTTGTTTGTTCACTTGCTTATTTCTATTACTATTATTATTATTATTATTATTATTATTATTTATTTTTTAAAGTAAACTCTATCCCTAGTATGGGGCTAGAACTAGGGATCCTGAGACCAAGAGGCTCAAGCTCTATCCACTAAGCCAGCCAGATGCTGCCTTTGGGTTTTACTGTGCAAATCAGCCACTGGAGACTTAAGTGCCCACTCATACACACAGCCCTTCATTTTCCTCCCTTTTGTGCAAGCCCCCCAGCACCTTGAAGTATTCCTATTCTCCATTTCCTGGAACGTCTGGCGAGGGTGGGGTGGGGGTGGGGGTGGGGTGGGGGTGGGGGGGTGGGATGGGGGTGGGGGGGGGGGGGGGCCGTCAGTTCTCTTTCCCAAGAAACTGTTAACTGCCTACAGTTGGGCCCAGGAGGCTTGGGGAGGGTGACAGCCCGGTCCCGACTCGGAGTCGGGTTACACCACTTGTGTCTGAGTTCACGCAGCATGTTCCTCTGTCAGGGATTCCGCAAATATCTCCCAGAGGTAAAAAAGGAAAGTGCGCTGCACTCCAGCACCCAGAGCAGTGAGCCCAGTCCCAGGTCCCGGAGAAAGCACCAGCCCCCGGGGTCATGTCGCCATAGCCCGAGCAGCGTCCCAGCGGCTTGCTTCATGCCTTGGTGCAGCAGCACTATGTTCCTAGGGTGAGGGGACGGCTGGGCATGCTGCTCCCCATGGGTTGCCCACCATGTCTAATGGATATCGCACTCTGTCCCAGCATCTTAATGACCTGAAGAAGGAGAACTTCAGCCTCAAGCTGCGCATCTACTTCCTGGAGGAGCGCATGCAACAGAAGTATGAGGCCAGCCGGGATGACATCTACAAGCGGGTGAGTGCAGGAGCGGTGCGCTCCAGCCGGCTGGGGGCTGGGGGCTGGAGGCCCACTCTCTGATCCTCAGGCTCTTTCTACCTCCCACGGTGCTAATTAGGGAGGGAGGCAGGTTCCACACCAGGTCTGGCCACCGGAATGCGGGGTGACCTTGGACCAGCCCACTTTGCCTCTTTAGTGCCTGTTTTGTGCTCTCCTTGTGTGTAAGGAGAGGGAGCTGGGTTAAATCAGTCTGCTCTGCCTTGGAACTGTTCAGAACAGTCACCTTGGGGAACTGGTTTGCAATGTAGATTCCTTGCCTTACCCCCCAGGGATTCTGATTGAGTAATGCAAGGGAAAGTGAGCTTGAAAATTTGCATTTTTTAAAGTTTATTTAATTTTTTTTAGTAATCTCTGCAGCCAGCATGGGGCTGGAACTCAGGACCCCAGGAGGCGCAGGCTCTTATGACTGAGCCCGCCAAGGCGCCCTCTGGAAATCTGCATTTTTTAAAAGCTACGGAAGGGACTGAAGCAGGCAGTTTCCAGGGTAAATGTTCAGCTAGAGAAGGGCCCCTTCTAGCTTTGGCTCAGTGACCACGGGGAATGAGCAGATGGAGCAAAGGGCAGGGGCTGCGCAGGGTTCTGCCACTGAGAAATTTGTGTTTGTTTTTGAAGATGATGCAGATAAGATTGAAAGGCCGAATTTTAGGCGTTTTCAGGTTTAGGACTAGTTCACTTAAGAATGAAGAAAAGGGTGCTGCTGGCCGGAGGGTTGGGAGGGGGTGGTGCTTCTCTGAGAGAGAGGGTGGTCTGGGTTGATGTGTGAGTGATTGGGGTAGGGAAGGAAGAGGGAGGGGCTTGGCTGAGGGGAGGGTGAGATGAGACAGCACCATGGTAAGAGGACACTGGGCTTTTGGGTGAAGCTTCCTAACTGGTTACCATAATGTTGGCTTCCTTAGCCTTCTTAGTGTCTGGACAATCTCTAAAGGGGCCCGAGTGACCTGAAGCTGGTGGCCTCTGATTTTTTCAGAGCTTCTAAATCTCTCATCTGTTTACACCAGCAGACTATACATTGTCTATGTGTGCCCTGTCCTGTCAAGAAGAAGGTTTGGGAAGCTTTTGCAGGTTGCTAGATAATAGGTTGGATCAGAGGAATAACTGGTGTCTTTGAAACCCAAACAGTTATTTGGTAAATTAATGTGGGCAGCTGAATCTGGGGGATTAAGCCCTGTTTTCTGTCTTTCCTGGATTTTCATGATTTAACCTGCATCTTCCTGAAATTCGTCCAGACTCACCTGTCATCTCTTATGTGGCTATAGAGTAAGCCCGCCTGAATGGAGTGGCCAGGGGCAATGTTAAGGAAGCTATTCTCAAGGAAGGGTTGGTAATGCAGTGGGATGGAGAGGAGGAGGGGAAGGATGAATGGCAGTCTTTGCCTTAGGGTAGAAATAGTGAATGAATTTGTTCATTGTACTGAAGGAGGAGCATTTTTCATTAGCTGTCTCCAAAGCAAGGCAGAAGGAATGGGCAGTGTCTTGGATTATTTAAGGGAAAGGGATTTTTTAAGTTTCAATCAATTGACTGCTTTAATCATTTGGTCTCACCCTGTGCTCTATACTGACTAACAAGACTGTCCCCAGGGAATGTTTTGGGTGGGGTGTGGGAAGGCACCATTACATTCCTAGAGAAGTGTGATTAAGAAGATTCTTTAAAAAAAAAAAAATTCTAAAGTGTCAGTGTGGGATAGCAGTCACAGGACATTGTCACATGCCAAGGTACTAACCCTTTTATTAGCCTTGTGTTGCCACTAAGCCCTATCTGTTCCTGGTCTTAAGCCAGAGTCATCAGACACCCACTGGCATCCTATGATTTAAGGAATCGCAGACTACTGTGTCCCCTCCTTTCCCTTCTTACCAAATCTTTGTTCAATCCATCTGTCATATTACTCATCCCATTTGGCTGTGATTATTTGGGAAGCACTGAAGGTTTAAATTAAAATACTCTTCTTATTTGGGAAGCAAAACCCATAAAGCCATGATCAATCATTAACATCATAGTTGAAATGAATTTATCATACTATGCAATGATGAGGGATTGGTATGAACAAGGGCAGTTCCATTTTGATGGAAGGATGAGGGATCAGAAAACCATCCCAGCTGGAGCCCTGGACAACCAGGGGATCTAGGCAAGTTATTTAACCTTTCTGAGTCTGTGCCAGCCCCTGTAGAATTGGCGTGCAGAATACCACACAAGTCCCTGAGCACTGAAGATTATTTGCTGAGAGTATGAATAAATAACAGCCATAAGGATTAAATGAGAAGACTTCGATCACAGCACTTTGTAAACTTCATAGCTTCTTACGTAAACGAGGGGGTAGTGGTTATATGTTTACCAGTGGTATAGTTATTATGAGATTTTAAAATGAGAAAGAGGCTCTTTTAATCTTACCTGCAGATATTCCCATGAATATGCCTTACGATCATCCTTATTTGTCACACTGAGATTCCACAAGGTTAAGACAATGGATTAGTAGCAATGTGGGTGAAGAGACACCCAGGGTGACAATGCAGGGCATCACATGGTAAGTCAAGTGGTTCAGATGTGAGTTTAGAGCGCTGTTGTGTAAGCAAACTTAGCTTGATTTTTCTTTAGCGTTGGAAGGTCACTTCTTTAAATAAAGTAAAAATATTAAATCACACCCAGCTGAGTCAGAATCCACACTAACTTGGGTGATGGATGCATGATTTTTTTTTAAAGATTTTATTTATTTATTTGACAGAGAGAGAGAGAGCACAAGCAGGGGGAGCAGCTGAGGGAGAGGGAGAAGTTGAGTCCCCACTGAGGAGGGAGCTAGATGTGGGGATTAATCCCAGGACCTGGGTTCATGACCTGAGCTGAAGACAGATGCTTATCCGACTAAGCCACCCAAGCACCCCTGTGCATGATTCTTTTCAATAAAACCACTGTTTGTGAAACTTACATAATGTAAGTCTCTTGTGAGTAGTAATTATTTTATCATTTTACATATTTTTGCTACAGCAGATTCTTGTTAAATATATGTACCAAAGATTAAAATACTACTATCTTAGTGAGAGACAATCAAGCATTGACTGCAGGTAAGGGAAATATGGGAAACTTTAGGAGAAAAGGACTGGAAGAGAGGGTTCAATCTTTCTCTCACCAAGTGGCAAGTCCTCAGTTAGGTAGCTGAGTGAGGGAGAGACTAAATTGGAGACTAAATTAGACATAATCTTTAATTGTAATGGCAGTTATAAGATGTTTAATTGTATGAGAAGTTGTAAAAGTTAGAGGACTACATAAAAACCTAGAAGAATCAACTTCAAAGCAAGTAAATTAAAGGAGTTCAGGGTTTCTCTCTTTCGAGATGTTCAGAGAATTCAGAAATAATCTTAAAACTCATGCTAGCTACAGATTAATAAAATAGTATTAAATTATACATAAAAATTGGTTCTGTGAGACTGGAAGCTTTTCTGTTGTGTGTTTATCCTTTAAACTTCAATTTTTAAAAAAAATTTTTAAAAGATTTTTATTTATTTATTAGTTAGAGAGAGAGAGAGAGAGAGCGCATGCACAGGTTGACAGAGAGGCAGGCAGAGGCAGAGGGAGAAGCAGGCTCCCTGCCGAGCAAGGAGCCCGATGTGGGACTCGATCCCAAGATGCTGGGATCATGACCTGAGCCGAAGGCAGCCGCTTAACCAACTGAGCCACCCAGGCATCCCTAAACTTCAATTTTTGTAAGCAATTTAAAAAGAACACAGGACTAGGCTGCTTACCTTCAGCACAAATAAACTGGGGCATAATCAGGTACCACTGCCCCCTGTTGGTAGCAAATATTAATTGTAGGTTCAGTTTTTGTGGAAAGACCGTTCGTTTTGAAGGTCTAAGCACTAAGGGGAGAAATCACTGCAGTACATAAAGCTCTTGATCATGGAGCAAAGTTAAGTGAGAAAATGCCATAAGTGGTCCACAGCTGAGTATGGCCCACTCCTAGGGAGACTGGCTGGGAGCATTTCTGGACTGCAGCTGCTCTAGTAAATAGTTTCTGGGTGGCCACTTGGCTGACTTCCTGGTTGTTGTTGATTATCTAATCCTGCATCTTCTCATGATTGCTGAGTGTGGTGCCACTAGAAATATACCCAACCCTGGAATTTATGAAATCCACTGCTATGTGGTAAACATCCAGTCCACAAAGAGCATGCAAAACCACTATCAACTGTTTCTGCCCCATGATGACTACTTACTTGTTCAACTTGTGTGAATTTATTATTACCCAAGGTTGCTTTATTTTTTAAAAAAATATTTGTTTTATTAGAGAGAGAGAAAGTAGGGGGAGGGGCATAGGGAGAGACCCTTCAGGTAGACTCCCAGCTGAGTACAGGGCCTGATTCAGGGCTCGATCTCATGACCCATGAGATCATGACCTGAGCAGAAACCAAGAGCTGGACCCTTAACGAACTGAGCCACCCAGGCATGCCCCTCCCCACTAAGCTTGCTTTAAAAAAATTTTAAGCTTCCCTTTTGAGAATGGCATTTAAAATCTGGCCAGATCTGATAACAACACCATCAGGAAAAATTGAATGGTGTCTTCCTGGACCAGGTAGAGTCAATGTTTAAGTGTGACATTATTGATACTAGAAGTTTAAAGTGGTTTTGGCCTTTATATAGGAATTGAAAGCATTGTATTTCCTTCAATGTCAGCCTCTTAACTGCCTGACTTCACTGAGTTGTGCTTTCTCATCTTTGAGACTGGATGATGCTTCTCCTGAGCAAACTTCGAAGTTTATACATAGCATACGTCTGTAGCAGTTTTTAAAAATCATGATAAACAGCCTATTGACTTTACTTGCATCTGAAATTTTCATCATTTCTTCTATTCTGTGATCACTGGAAGTAGTGGTTAAGAGATGAACCCAACAGACCTGAGAAAGAATCTTGGTTCTACTACTTGCGACCTGTGTTAATTTAGGAAAATACTATAATTTCTCTGAGCTGAAGTGGTGTTGTGATAGCACTGATCTTTTAGGATCTGAGGGAGGATTAAATGAGCTGATTAGTTTAAATCAGCAGAATGCCTATTATATAGTAAGCCCTTAAGAAATATTTGCCATTATTATGGTAAGTTGAGGGATGACAAAATTGCCCGTATAAGTCCGATCATTTTTTATTTCAGGTCAGTTTTTTTCCTCAGTAGTGGGTTTGGGACCATTTGTCCTATTTGTCTTAATTCTCCATTTTAGTTTGCCCAGAGATAAATAACATAATACAATCCAAGTGCCCGTATTGCAGCAAATCTGTCACCCTCAAATACGAATGTTCCTTCAAAGAGAATAAAGAAGAAAGGCTGGGTTTGTTAAATCTCTGGGTTTTTTAAAGAAAATATTTTATTTAGTTATAGTACAAAGTCCTTTATTTTCACAAAAATTATTGGCTGTGACTGGCTTTAATTCAAAAATTTTTTTATCATTTTAATTTAATACTTTGTAATATAGCTTGGTCTGGTTCTTAATTCATTTTATCTTTTTAAAAAGTTTTTATTGTCTTTTTAAATTAAAAAATATTTTTCTGCTTATTATAGAGAGAGAGTACAGGCAGGGTTGAGGGCAGAGGGAGAGGAAGAGTCTCAAGCAGATGACATGCTGAACGTGGAGTCAGATGTGGGGCTCAGTCTCTCCACCCCAAGATCACAACCTGAGCCCAAACCAAGAGCTGGACATTTCACCAGGGGCGCCACCCAGGGCCCCCTTATTTTTTCACTTTTTAAGAATTATCCTTTTTTAAAATTGAGATGTAGTTGACATATAACATTAAATTCATTTCAGGCATACAACGCAATGCTGTAATGATCTGCTATGTACGTATGTTGCAAACGCAATAACCACAATATGTTTAGTTAATGTCTATCACCACACATGGTTACTAAAATATTTTTTTCTTGTGACGAGAAATCTTAAGATCTGTTCTCTTTGTTAAATTGCTTTTTGGTTTACCGACTGATTTTCTTTAGTTTTAGCCTGACTTCCTTAGGCTTTGGATAACATAATGAGTAACATCCTACATGCAGCATTACTGTGCTAAGCACCCAAAAGTTCTGTGAAGTCCCAAGGAACTCTGTTGGGCTATACAGTTTAGGGACTTTGACTTGAACCCATGGAAAGCAATTAGAGAAAGACTATTATCTTTGAGGGATAGCAAAATGTAGGGAGACAACTTTTGGACTTAATCATAAGACCTGAATTCTGAATATTCCTTGCTATATGACCTTGGCCATATCCACAACTCCTTTGAGCCTTTGTTTCCTAAAATAGAGGCCCAAATTCCTGCCCTGCCCTCCTCCCCACAGGCAAACCTGTTTTAAAGTGTTAGGTGTTAAATCAATGCGAAGGATTGTTCTATCCTGCATATCTGGGGACACATCCTGGAGCCCGGATACACCTTCTTGGGTTATTGCCTATGGGATGGTACAGTTGCTGTTGCAGTGAATGGTTTTCTTATATTTAACAGAGTTGACTCTTGTTTTCTTTTTACAGTTTATTAAACCTTTATACCCTTGTTTAGTTAGCTGCTAAGGCTTTTCTCTCCCTCTGTGTTTTACTTATGGGAAGTCTAAGAAATGTGCATAGTAGGGAAGGGAGAAATACAAGTAGAGAGAAGGGAAATCAGGACGACTTTGGCCAAACTATTTTTATTTATTTATTTATTTATTTTTAAAGATTTTATTTATTTATTTGTCAGAGAGAGAGGGAGAGAAAGCGAACGAGCACAGGCAGACAGAGAGGCAGGCAGAAGGAGAAGCAGACTCCCCACCGAGCAAGGAGCCCGATGTGGGACTCAATCCCAGGACGCTGGGATCACGACCCGGGCCAAAGGCAGCTGCTTAACCAACTGAGCCACCCAGGCGTCCCGGCCAAACTATTTTAAAAATAGTTCTCTGGAAGCCTGGGGTGAACATAGCCCATGTCTGTGCACACTGTGTGTGTGATTCCTCATTCTCAGCTTCCTGAGACCTGCAAAGCCATGCTTGTCTATTTCCTCTTCTTTTCAGGAGTAGAAGTAGGAAGAAAGTAGGGAGACCCCATCCTTAAATCGTTGTAAATGGCATTTGTGTTCCTGGTTTAAAAACTGTTTAGTCTTCACAGCTATTAGGTGATTGCTATAAAAACAAAACAAAGAAAAACACTGAAAAAAAAGAACATATGTTGGTCAGGGTGTGGAAAAACCATAAACCCTGTATATACCTATGAAGCTGCTGTGGAAAATGGCATGATGATTCCTAAAAAAATTAAACCCAGAATTGTTAAATGATCCAGCATGTCCTCTTCTAGGTATATACCTGAAGGAAGAGAAAGCAGGAACTCAAACAGGTATTTGTACACCCATGTTTGTAACAAAGTTATTCATAGTAGCCAAAAGGTGGAAGTAGCCTGAATATCCCTTGACAGGTGGCAGACAAAATGTGATACACACATGCAATGGAATATTGTTCAGCCTGAAGAGGGAAGGAAATTATGACACATATTATAACATGGATGAACTTTGAGGACATTATGCTAAGTAAAATAAACTAGCCACAAAGAACAACTATTATATGGTTCCACTTATATGAGGTACCTAGAATAGCCTAATTCATAGAGACAAAGAGTAGAATGGGGGTAGCCAGGGGCTGGAGGAGGGCTTGGAAGGGGAGTTGTTTGTTTGTTTCTTTCTTCCTCTCTCCCTCCCTCCCTCCTTCTTCCTTTCTTCCTTTTTCTTTTCTTTTCTTTTTTCTCTTCTCTTCTCTTCTTTTCTTCTTATTTCTCTTCCTCTCTGCTTCCCTCCCTCCCTCCCTTCCTTCCTTCCTTCTTTCCTTTCGAATATTTTATTTATTTATTTGTCAGAGAGAGAAAGAGTACAAGTGGGGGAGCGGCAGGCAGAGGGAGAAGCAGGCTCCCGGCTGAGCAGGGAGCCAATACAGGGCTCCATTCACCAACTGAGCCACCCAGGTATCTTGGAAAGTTATTGTTTAATGGGTACAGTTGGTTGGGGAAAGTGTTCTGGAGATAGATGGTTGCACAACAATATGAATGTATTTAATGTCACTGAACTGCATGCTTAAAAATGGTTAAAATGGTAAATTTTGTATTATGTATATTTTACTACAGGAAAAAAATTCTTAACCACTTTCTCATAACTGTTATAGTTACTTTAAAATATTGTGGAAGCTTTGACCAAAAACAACTTGTTTTCTGTTTTTGCTTAACACAGCATTTCTCATTTAAAATTTTTTCTTACTTATTTGAGAGAGAGAGTGCTTGTGTGAGAGAAGGAAGGAAGAGGAAGAGGAGAAGAATCCCAAGCAGGCTCTGAGCTGAGCATGGAGCCCCAGGTGGGGCTCTGAAACCAAGAGTCTGATGCCCAACCAACTGAGCCACCCAGGTGCCCCAATTTTTCTCATTTTTGAGAGCTTTTAATTAGAAGTCATAATACTTGCTTGTTGGAAAAAAGAAAACATTTTCTTTGAATATTTAAGACCTTTTCTTCCAATCACTAGAAAATAAATTTAAAACTTAATTCTGAAGTCTAATTTAATCCTAATCCATTTCTGATTATCTCCTTAACTATGTCTACAAAATTTGTATTTTTGCGTAAACTTATTATAAAGCTATTTCCTCTTCCTATTGGTTATATACATAGAAGTTTACACACTGATAGAAATAACATGATATTATTGAAAGGGTAGGCATTCTAAATATTTCCCTTGTTTGCGTTATCACCTTGGCTATTCAGTTACTCAGGTTTGTACACATGCATTCATTCACTGAAGCATCTGTTGACTATCTACTATATGCCAGAGACTGTGCCAGATGCTGGTGGAGAAAGATATCATATACATAATAATGGCATAATAAAGGCTACCATGGGGGTGCCTGGGTGGCTCAGTGGTTAAGCCCCTGCCTTCAGCTCAGGTCGTGATCTCAGGGTCCTGGGATCGAGCCCCAAGTCGGGCTCTCTGCTCAGCAGGGAGCCTGCTTTCCGCCCCCCTCTGCCTGCTGCTCTGCCTTCTTGTGATTTCTGTCTGTATCTGTCATATAAATAAATAAAATCTTGAAAAAAAAAATAAAGACTACCATGGGGGCATCTGGGTGGCTCAGTCTGTTAAGCATCTGCCTTTGGCTCAGGTCATGATCTGGGGATCCTGGATTCGGCCCTATGTGGGGCTCCCTTCTCAGCAGAGTCTGCTTCTCCCTCTCCCGCTGTCCCTTTTCCCTCCACCCCCACTTGTGTGCTCTCTCTCTCAAATAAGTAAATAAAATCTTAAAAAAAAAAAAGAAGTAGACATGTAAGATTGCTCTGAAGTCCTAAGGAGAATGACAGAATCCACCAGGAAAGGCTTTGCAAGTGAGTGAAGTTCGAACTGAATCTTAAAAGGACACATCAAGGAATGGGAGAGCATCTTAGTAGAAACAGCATAATACAAGGGCACAAAGTCATGAGAAAGCATGTGTTTGGCATGCTTTGAGTCATTCTGTGGGGCTAGAACATGGTCTCAGGGGCTTGTGGCAGCTGTAAGCTGAGACTGGAAAGATAAGCAGGGGTAGATCATGCAGGGCTTTGGATTTATCCATTTACTCATTCATCAACATTAATTGGGTGCCTACTGTATTCTGAGTACTGTCCTGGAAGTTGGGGCTTCAAAGATGAGTAAAGCACGAGTGATAGAGTGTGGTAAAAAGCAGTAAAAAAGTAAAAAGATGTGTACAGAGTATGAGCGAACTCAAATGAGGCAACTCTAATCCAGCTGAATAGACTAGAGGGAAAGAAAATCCACAAAAGATTCTTTGAGGAGATGATGCCTGAGTTTCGTCTTCAAAGGAGAGTAATCATTAGTTAGTAGATGGTGAGGTGGAAAGAAAGGGCTTTTGCCAGAAGCAAATGCCAAAGGCAAGAAACCACATGGAATTCGTGGAGAATTATAAGTGGTTTTGTGTTGCTAAATTTAAGTGCTAGACACAGAATGAGGCTGAAGAGTATGCGGGCCATAATTCTTTGTGCTGTTTAAAAAAACTGTAGACTTTATCCTGAGGATGATAAGGAGCCACTGATGGGCTTCAAGCAGCAGGGAAAGTGCTAGATCCTTCTGGTGGGTGGGGAGGATGGATTCAAGGAAGAAAAGGCAGGAAGTCAGCAGGACAGGCCAGAGGAGAGATGATGAGGGCCATGGGAATAGGAATAGAGGGGAGGGAACTGATCTGGGAAATACGGAGGTAAAAGATCTGTAGGATTGGGTGATGGATGGGGTGGGAAGATTAAGAGAAAGACATAAGAAGACTGCCAGATTCCTGGCTAAGACAAGTCACTTTTTCTGGGCCTCTGGTTACTTATGTATAAAATGAGAGGGCTGGACTGGGATGGTCACTAGCATCCCTCCCGGTGCTGAAGTTCTGTGTTTCTGAGCAGCCTCTGCATACTCTCACCTAGCACAGGTCTCTGCATCTCCCTGCTCCTCTGATACCTTCTCAGTAAAGGAAGTGCCAACAGAGCTGAGACAGCTTTAAAACTGCCAGCCAGCATCAGGGAAATCTAGTACTGTTACCAGGTAGCTGGAGTTATAATTAGCCCAGTTGCTAGGGAAAAACTGAGATTCTGTAAACATGGACTGCCAGAAACAGCTTTCCCTACTTGATGAATTTGCTTGTTTACAAGAACAAAGTGGATATGGATGGAGTGTTTTTAATGTGCTTTTGGAGAATTCAATTTTTGCCTAGACTGTGGGATATGCTAAAAGCAAAAAAATAGGTTTGAGCTGGGGCTAATCAACTTCTTGTCTGTGGTAGGAAGAGTGGGCACAAATATATTTGGATAGACGGAAAGAGACTTACTTTCACCTGAATGGATATAAACAAGAGCACAGAATCACAGGTTAGAGCTAGAGGAGATCTTGGAGATAATTTATATAACCCCTTTACTTTTTTTTTCCTTTTAGTTATTATTTTATTTGTTAGAGAACCAAAAAATCCATTCATACTTTATAAAATTAAATCATTTTTTTCAACAAAAACAAAATTAATAAATAAATAATCTATATGTAATAGAGAAAGCTTAGTGGCATAAAATGTGCTAGAGAGCAGTTTTTCTTGTTTGTTTCTCTCTTTTTTTTAAATTCCCTCTGCCACGGCCTCTTAGGGCAGTTTTTCAATTGCTACTACGGATGAGACACTGCATGTAAGAAATTACAGAAAAACTAGAGGATTATCAGCATAAACAATCACAAAACATTTTGTTGATAAGAATATATTTTTTTAAAGATTTTATTTATTTATTTGTCAGAGAGAGCGAGCACAGGCAGACAGAGAGGCAGGCAGAGGCAGAGGGAGAAGCAGGCTCCCTGCTGAGCAAGGAGCCCGATGTGGGACTCGATCTCAGGACGCTGGGATCATGACCTGAGCCGAAGGCAGCCGCTTAACCAACTGAGCCACCCAGGCGTCCCTGATAAGAATATTTTTTAATAGCAAAAATAGATTATTCTATACTTAGAAACTAAAAGTAGTATGATTATTCAAAAGTTTTTGGATACTATGATCCATCTCAGATATATTTATCTATAAATTCAATGTGATTCCAAGAATAATTTTTTTTATTCAAGTGTAACTAACATACAGTGTTATATTACTTTTAGGTGTACAATATAATGATTAACCTCTGCATTTCTCAGTGTTTATCATGATAAATGTACTCATACTCCCCTTTATCTGTTTCACCTATCCCTCCACCTACCTCTCCTCTGGCAACCGCATTTTCCCTCTGTATTTAAGAGTTTGTTTTTAATCTCTTTTTTCTTCCTTTGTTTTATTTCTTAAATTCCACATGTGAGTGAAGTCATATGGTGTTTGTCTTTCTCTGATTGACTTATTTCATGTAGAATTATATCGTTTAGATCCATCCATATTGTTGCAAATGGCAAGATTTCATTCTTTTTTATGGTTGAGTAATATTTCTGTGTGTGTGTGTGTGTACTGCATCTTTTTTTTTTTTAAGATTTTATTTATTTATTTGTCAGAGAGAGCAAGAGCAAGCAGAGGCAGACAGAGTGGCAGGCAGAGGCAGAGGAAGAAGCACGCTCCCTGCCGAGCAAGGAGCCTGATGTGGGACTCGATCCCAGGACCCTGGGATCATGACCTGAGCTGAAGGCAGCCGCTTAACCAACTGAGCCACCCAGGCGTCCCTGTACTGCATCTTTTTATCTATTCGTCTATAGATGGATATTTGGGCTGCTCCCATATCTTAGCTATTGTTGTAAACATAGGAATACATATATCTTTTTGAATTAGTGTTTGCATTTTCTTTGGATAAAATACATTGCTGGAATTACTGGATCATATAGTAACCCCTTTACTTTTTAGGAAAGATTTTATTTTAGAATAATTGTAGATTCACAGAAAAGTTACAAAAACAATATAATTTCTATATACCATTCACTTAACTTTCCCTAATTTATTTTCAAGATAAGGAAACTGAGGTCCAGAATAGTAAAGTCACTTGCCTAAGGTCACAGAACAAGCTAATGGTCAAGTTGAGTCTAGAGTCCAGGAGGCCTTGCTGTCTGCCCCCGTATTTGCAGTGACTTCCTTGGTCTTCAGCAGAAGTTCAAGGGATTTATATACTTGTCAGATGCTTTCTTCCCCTTTGCACTACTGAGCTAAAATAGAATATTACACAGCAGGAGCTAGAGCAATTCCCAGATAAGTGATTCTCTACTCTGTATGTGCATCCAAAAGAAAATATATATTTCCTCAGCCTACATACCCTTTCTCCCAGGAGTTTCATTTATGTCATTTATATTTCCAAAAGCCATTATGAACTTTTTTTTTTTTTTCTCTGCTTCCTGCTCTTGGCCTTTGCTGTCTCAGGTAAGCAAGTTCAACTTCACAGAGAAATGCAGCTCTGTTACACCCGGAGAAGGTGCATACTGAGGGCTAGTGCAAACTGGAAAGGAGCCCACCCTATCATGTTAAATAGCAGCTAAGCCACCCACACACCCAAAGACAGTGCTCCAGCTTGGTACATGCCGTTCTGTGGAAAGCAAGTAATAGTCAGGTGGCCCTTTGCCAAACAGCTCGAGAACGGACTTTGGGCAGCACTGGGCTGTTACTGTCCCTGTTACTTGGAAACTTGGCTTGAAGAGGCTGGGAGCAAATGAAAGGCACTGGCTGCCTTGTAATGCCAGCTTTTCATCTCCCAACCTCAGGCAAGGCCCTGCTGCCATGAAGGGCAGGAAGCCATCTCTCTCAGCACATAGCACTCTAGAAAGCCTGCACAGAGACCTGAGGGGGAAGCCCTCCTCCAACCCACTGGGAAAGTAGAAGGAGGCTGCTGGAAGGGGAGCCATGACCTGAAGCTGCAAACAGAGAGTCTAGGTCCTGGCTGAGGGCCAGAAGGAAGCAAATCCTTCTGGGCACTTTTCTTGACAGATTTCAGAGCTTCTTTCTGAGGCTGTCCCTCTCAAAAACTGGGCCACAGGCTTCCCTGTCCAGATCCTCCCTAGTCAAGCTGAGTATATGCTCAACACAAACCACCTTTCCTGCCCACCTGCACAACTCAGTTGATGATAAGTGGGGCTGCCATCAGTCCACTCTGAAGTCAGGAATGTCTATGTCCAGAGCTGGAGCTTGGGGTCTTCTCATACCGAAATCAAATGAAGATAGCAGACCTCAGGAGCTCAGGGGAGCAGATCTCTTAAAGGTGGGGAGCAGTGTCCATTTGAAGTCTTCTTCTTTCTTGCTGATCCCTTCTAGGCTGTGGGACTGTGGAGAAGCCCAGCTTGCTGCCAAACCCTTTAGAGCCTCAGAGGACCCAGAGAGAGTCAGGATAGTAGTACCTGGGGTGAGAGCACAGCAGTTAGTTCAACTGGAGAAAGGTTGGTCTTGCAGGGGCCATATAGGGGGGCTGGTGTGAATCACTGCAGTTAGTGATTGAACTGGAACTTCACCTGAGGTGTTCTCTACCCTCAAGGGCTAGCTTCCTACTTTCCCTCTCCCCTCTTTCCTCTGTTTCCCCTGCTTCTTCAAGGTGCCAGAGTATGCCCCCAGGGCCTAAGGTGTCTTGATATAAGTGGGAGGAAAATAAGTGGTCATGAGAAAAACAGCCTGAGGACTCCTCCTCTATCTATTTCTAGATAGAGTTTCTAGACCCAGGTCTGGTCCTGTCTCTTGTGTCAGTGTTTTCCCCACACGTAGGCCCTTTCTGTCCTTCTTTGTCCCATATCCTCTCTCCCCTTTCCCCAAACTCACACAGATACATGGAAAATAGATGCTAAATGCTTCCCATTTAAGCCCAAGGGAGGAAGATGTCCATTTAGCATTCACTACATGCCAGGCACCATTCTCTGCATTTTACACATATTTTAATCCCAGCCGTATTATAGCTCCAGGAAGTTGATGTCTTCTCCCCATTTTTCACAGGACCAGATGTGCCATGAATAGCCTGAGGGCGTGTACCTGGTAGACCAGAAGCTACTTGGCCTGATTCCTCAGTTAATAAGCAAGGCCTTGGCACATTCTTTAGAATTTAAAGTTAGTTACTCTTTCAGATGCAAATGATGCCTTTTAGTGAAGAACTCTACATTGTGTTAAGGACTGACCAAGGAGAAAAGAAGGAGCTCTAGTAAAATGCTATCTACTTTCATAGTGGCTTTCACCAAGATTGTGGCAGGAAGAGGTGGCATTGTCTCATTGGTATATCTACACTGAGAGGCGGCACTGGCCTCATTTTTACTTGTGAAACAGGTGCAGATTGCCATGTGGAATGTAATAGAAACCAGACTGTCCTTATGCCTGTACATTGCCCTGTCAGAGTTGTGTGGAAGTACAGAGAAGTACCAGGAGTACAGAGGAAATCAGAAGAATGAGGCTTAGAAATCAGGAAAAGGAGGCTTATGAGAAAAAGGCAATGAAATTGGATTTTTTAATTTGGAGAAGAACAGACTCAGAGGTGACCAAACAGTAGATTTGAGATGTCTCTGTTTGTGACAGATGGTGATTAGTAGTGCTCTGCTTCTGCTAACAATTAGAATAGATTGATCCTAGTTGAAACCTAAGCATTAGGCCTCATTCATTTAAAACTATTTATTGAACACATACTATGTTCCAGATGCTATTGGAGGTGGTTGGATTATATATCAATGAGCAGAACAGACTAGCATTCCTACCCTCATGGAATTTGTATTCTGGCATGAGCAAACAGACAATGAATAGTAAATATTATAGGTAAATATGTACAATATTGGAAAGTAATAAGCCCTCTTGGGGAAAAAGAGAAAAAGATAGAGCAGGGTGAGGGAGTCAAATAGTATAAGAGGGGAGGGAAGTTTGCAGTATTAAAAAGTGGTCAAGGGGGGCGGTGCCTGGGTGGCTCAGTTGTTGAGTGTCTGCCTTTGGCTCAGGTCTTGATCCCAGGGTCCTGAGATCAAGCACCGCATTGGGCTCCCTGCTCACTGGGAAGCCTCCTTCTCCCTTTCCCACTCCCTCTCCCTCTCTTGTGTTCCCTTTCTCACTGTGTCTTTCTCTGTCAAATAATAAATAAAATCTTAAAAAAAAAAGTGGTCAAGGGGTTGACTGGGTGGCTCAGTGGGTTAAGCGCCTGCCTTCAGCTCAGGTCATGATCCCAGGGTCCTGGGATCGAGCTGCACATCTGGCTCCCTGCTCAGTGGGGAGCCTGCTTCTCCCTCTGCCCCTCCCCTGCTACCCTGCTTGTGCTCTCTGTCTCTCAAATAAATAGATAAAATCTTTAAAAAAAAAAAGTGGTCAGGGGAGGCCATTTTTAGAAACTGATTTTAAAAAACACATACATATTTATTACCTCACCATTCGTGTGTGAGCTTTAGGCAGGGCTTCCCTGAGTTCTACACTGAGAGTTTCACTAGGCTACAACCAAAATATTGGCCAGGCCAAGTTCTCATCTGAAGGCTTGACTAGGGAAGAATCAGCTTCTGAAGTCGTGTGGGTTGTTGGCAGAATTCATTTCCTTGTGGTGGTAGGACGGAGGGTACTGGCTTCTTGTTGGGTGTTAGCTAGAGGCTGCTCGCAGTTCCCTGAAGCCACCTCTGTTCCTTGCCATGTGAACTTGCCCCATATGGCCACTTATCTCATCAAGTCAGCAGGCTCTAGAGAGTCTGCTAGAAAAACGGAGTCTTAAAACTTAACAACAACAAAAAAAACTTAACATAATCATAGGAGTGACATCCTGTCACCTTTGCCATGTTCTGTTGGTTAGAAGTGAGTTATGCACAGGGCATCTGGGTGACTCAGTCTTGTTAAGTGTCTGCCTTCAGCTCAGGTCATGATCCCAGGGTCCTCGAATCGAGCCCCACATCAGGCTCCCTGCTCAGCGGGAAGCCTGCTTCTCCCTCTCCCACTCTCCCTGCTTGTATTCCCTCTTCCGCTGTGTCTCTCTCTGTCAGATAAATAAATAAAATCTTAAAAAAAAAAAGAAAAGAAGCAAGTTATGTGTCCTGCCAGTACTCAAGGGGGAGGGATTACACAAAGGTGTGAACACCAGGAGGCGAGGATCATGTGGAGCCATGTGAGAGTCTGTCCAATCTTCCCACTTATTTTGCAGAAAGGAGATTGAAATGGAAGTTAGTGGCCAACAGAGGAAGACTCGTTACTGGGTTTTACCCTCACAATATTTATAGTCCTCGAGGCTGACCTGGCACTGAAGGCATCCCAGACTGGTGATCTCTGCTGAGCTCCGTGCTTACCCTTTGCACTTGGTTGTTTGCCTCACCACTTGCTTTATCATTTCTGTTTCCCTTTGATCTTTTTGTTTAAATAGATTGTATTAAGTGTACAATTTGATGAATTTGAACAAATTTTTATAACCATGCCACAACCAGCACACAATTGAGAGATGAAACATTTCCATCACCCAAAAAATTTGCTGCATGTCCCATTAGTGCCAATTCTCTCACACCATTGGCTCCAGGAAACCACTGATCTACTTTCTGTCTGTAGCTTAGTTTTGCTATTCTAGAATTTCACATAAATGGAGTAATATGGTATAGATTCTGGTATTGGGCCTCTTTCACTTACATGATTTTGAGGTTTATCCATGTTATTATGTCAGTAGTTCTTCTCTTTTTATTGCTGAATAATATTCCATCGTAGGAATGTAATGCAATTTGTTTTTCCATTCACTTGTTGATGAACATATGGGTTGTGTCCAGTGATTGGCTGCTGTGAATTAAGCTGCTGTGAATTTTCATGTCCAAGTCTTTGTTTTATCTCTCCTGGGTAAATACCCAGTAGTGGAATTGTTAGGACATATAATAATCATGTATTTCAACTTAGAGGATGCTGCCAAACTGTTTTCCAGAGTAGCTATGCCATAGGAAATGATTTTTTAAGCAATGACTTGAAGGAAATGAGGAAGTTAGCTGAACAGATAAATGGGGGAAGAACATTCCAGGCAGAGAAAGTGCAGGAAAACCATTGTGGCCAAACCAACATGAGAAATGGTGAGAATGTTGGAGGTGAGGCCTTAGAGGTAAAGGGGCTGGTGTAGATCAGAATGGCCCTTGTAGATCATTTTAGAGACTTCAGTTTTTACTCCAAGTGACAAGGGAAGCCATTAAAGGGTTTTAAGCAGGGGAGTGATCTGATGAATAACAGTCCTCTCTGACTTTTGAAAAGATCGTTGTGGCTATGGTATTGAGAATAGGCTGTAGAAGGAAGAATAAGAGTACAGGCCAGGATGGTGATTAGGAAGCCATTGCAGTAATTAACATAGGAGCAGGTGGTGATCAGACTAGTAATAGCAGTCAACGATGCCCGGATAAGCAGTGAGGGGAACACCAATGAAATTGCTGATGGACTGGCTGTGAAAGGAGCCAATAAGAGAAGGAAAGGAATCCACGAAGACCCCAGGGCTTTTGGCTTAAGAAGACGGAAGGATGGAGTTGTCATACTTGAGATAGGGAAGGCTATATATAGAACAGGTTTGAGGGTAGAGAGTGAGAGTTAATTCGGGGCATTTTGTGTGAGATATTTGTTGAACATTGCTAGTGGCAATATCAAGTAAGCAGCTGAGTATGTAAGTCTGGAGTTCTGGAAAAGCATTGTGCTGGAGATATAAGTATTGAAGGTATCAGCACATAGTTGGTATTTAAAGCCATGAGACTGGATAAGATCACCAAGGGAGTTTGACCTACCAAGGGGGAGGAGAAACGGACTAAAGGCTAAGCCTTGGGTCATTCTAACATTAACAGTTGGGGGAAAGGAGGGAGAACCAGCAAAGGAGAAAGGGATTGATATAACCAGGGAAGTAAGAGGAAAACCAAGAGAGTCCAGATTGTGGAGGCCAAATGAAGGAAGTGTGTAATGGAAGGGGAGGGGATCAACCTTTTGAAATGCCAAATCATAGTCAAGTAATATGATGACTAAGAACTGACCTTTGCATTTAACAACACAAATGCCCTTCGTGATCTTGATTGGAATCATTTTGGTGGACTGGTAAAGGCAAAAGCCTGATTGCAATAGTTTAACAACAGCCAGGAGGAGTTGAATCAGTGAGTATGACCCAGTATATTGAGGACTTTTGTTGCAAAGGAGAGCAAAGAAACAGGAAAGTAACTAGTAGCAGTGTGGGATCCATAGAAGATTATTTTTTAAAAGATAGATGAATGATAGCACATTTATACAGCAACAGAATTTTCCAGTAGAAAGTGAAATATTAGAGGAGAGAGGGGAGACTTTCTGGACATCATTTTTTTTTTTAAAGATTGTATTTATTTATTTGTCAGAGAGAGAGTACAAGTAGGGGAGTGGCAGGCAGGAAGAAGCAGTCTCCCCGCTGAGCAAGAAGCCCGATGTGGGACTCGATCCCAGGACCCTGGGATCATGACCTGAGCTGAAGGCAGCCACTTAACCAACTGAGCCACTCAGGTGTCCCTGGATGTTATTTTTGGGCAGTAAAGAGAATGAGGCCTAGTGCTTCCGACAGGAGCATGGACAGTTGATCTGTGGTCACAAGTAGAAAGACAGAGTGTGTGAGCACAGATGCTGGTGAGTGGATTGATGCAGCGGTAGGAAACTGCCAGTTTTTTTCCAGTTATTTCAATATTCTTAATGAAGTAGGAAGCAAGCTTTAGTCTCACACTGTGTATTTGCAAACGTGTTCCTGGAGTGAGTCACTCCCCTTCATGTGTGCTCATTCCTGCCGACACATCCTTGTTCACACCTGGAACACCTGTATCCTTTTTCTCTGCCTATCTGAACCCTACTCGGGTTTCAGAGTCCAACTCAGATTGTGTCTGCTCAGGTGGGCCTTTTCTCATCACTACTGCCAGAAATCATCTTTCATTCTGCTTTTCCCGCAATTACAGTTCAGATGCATTATTTGGCACCTGTTATTTAATCCCCAGTTGGCAATCATCTTTCCATGATTGTATTTCTTTTTTTTTAAAGATTTTATTTATTTATTTGACAGAGAGAGAGAGAGAGAGAGCACAAGTAGGCAGAGAGGCAGGCAGAGAGAGGGAGGGAAGAAGGCTCCCTGCCAAGCAGAGAGCCTGATGCGATTGTATTTTTTATCTCCTTCCAGATTAGAAACACTCTGTGGGTTGGATTGATCTCAAACTTCCTCTGTAGCTCCAACATAATCTTCAACAGTGTTGAGCCCATCATGGAAACTTAGTAAGTTTGTTGATCAATTGCAAGTGCCCGGAAGTTGCCAGTGAGGGCCATCTCATCTTTACAGAAAAGGTGGAAAGGGGACTTCCTTTGCTGCTTGCTCTACCTGAGAGATCCAGAAGCTGGTGTTCCAGGTGAACATCTTAGAACTGAGCAGTCTCTCCAAGGATTGGCAAAAGTGGAAATCCAATGAACTGAAGAAAGAAGGTATAAGACAAGGAAATTCTTGACAGTGAGAATTGAGTGGGTTGTATTTCCATTTTGAACAACATCTTTTCATTTGCTACATATATAGTATTCTTCTGTGTATGGGCACTGTGCTAACGATGGGGACACAGTGGTGAGAAGACGGGAGGGGGGGCTCCTTCCTGACATGTGCTGTTCACTGTCTGAACATAGTTTGAGTAGTACTGTGATCTGCCTTTTTTTTTTTTAAGGTTTTACTTATTTATTTGAGAGAGAGAGAGATAGCAAGGGAGAGCACAAGTGGGAGACAGAGGGGGAGAGGGAGGGGCACAGGAGGAAGGAGCAGAGGAAGAGAGGAGGATGAATCAGGCTCCTCACTGAGCAGAGAGCCCAACTCAGGGCTGGATTCCAGGACCCTGGAATACCTGAGTCAAAGGCAGATGCTTGACTGACTGAGCCACCCAAGCGCCCCGTGATCTGACTTTTGTTCAGACACCTGGTATCACTTCTTATCAACTCCCTGGATGGTTTTGCTTCACTTATAATTAGCTAGAGTCATTTCTGTATTACATTGATGAATGCTATAAGCCCATGAAAACCCTGAAAGATGCTCTTACACCGCTGAGCTAACCGTGATGCAGGCAGAGCATGTCTTCGTGCAATGTACTTGAAAACTAGTATGCCTTTTACTTAACATCTTACAGAGCAGCCCTGTCCAACAGAAATGTAAAAGGAGCCATAGATGTACTTTACAGTTTTCTAGTGGCCACATTAAAAAAGAAAGTAAAAAGAAACACATGAAATAAATGTTAATAATATGTTTAAAATATGATTAACATGAAGTCGATATTTAAAAATTATTGAGACTTTATATATTCTTTAGTTGTGGTTAGTTTTTGCAACCCACTGTGTATTACGTCTTTGAAATCCTTACAGCACATCTCAGTTTGGACTAGTCACATCTTAAGGGGTCAGTAGCTCCGTGTGGCTCATGGTTGCTGTCCTGGACCACACTGCTTGGCGTCTACAGTCCAAGCACTGTCCCTGGTCCCAAGCAGAGGTATTAATTCAGAAGAGTTGCCTGACCAGAGCGCCCGGCTTCAGGACACAGCGAAGCTTTGGAGGAGTGACTCAGGTGTTCGAACTTCGATTCCAGTTTGTAATGCAAGCTTCAGGGTGAGAAATGGACTCTGTCCTGCACTTTGCAGAACACTAACGAGTGGCTTTGTTCTTTTTAGAGAATGCATTGAAGCAAGTGTCAATCCAGAATTGAGAGCTGAATTTGGACATGAATGTCAGATCATGTTAGATTAGATGCCACAGGTAACTTTAAAATATTTAGTAAGCTGTTCGCGCCAGTGTAGCTATAGAAAAATTAATATAGATTTTATACTTTTATACTTTGAACTCCAGAGTAAATTTTTACTTACCCCAATTCTCTCTCTCTCTCTTTTGGTTAGAGAGTTTTTATTTATTTATTTGACAGGGAGGGAGACAGGGAGAGAGGGACACAAGCAGCAGGCAGAGGGAGAGAGAGAAGCAGGTTTTCCGCTGAGCAGGGATCCCGATGTGGGGCTCAATCCCAGGGTGCTGGGATCATGATGTGAGCTGAAGGCAGAGGCTTAATGACTTAGCCTCCCAAGCAACCCTACTTATCCCAATTCTATACTTGCTGGCCAAAGAGAAGTCACAGAAAGCTCAGGATGGTTCCCCTGAGCTCCATTCCTGAATAGCTGAGGGAAACAGATCATTCTGGGTAATCCTTTCAGCCCCCTCAGTGGAGCTGCATTCCTGTCCCTATACAAGGTGTCCTGGGGATGGCAGGGGCTCTAGCCTCAGCCCTGGCTGTCACAAGGAGGCCTGCACTTCGCTAAATTAAGCCCAGCGGAGCCTATTTGTGAACAGAGAGACTCCAGCCAAAGTGAGAGAGATTTGTCCTGCTAAGGAATGTGCTGGGAGGGGGAGAGAATCACTGAGATCATTGGTATTTCTGTGTATGTTTTCTCACTTGCCAGCTCAGTTGGGTCAGAACAACAGAGGCTTCTGGGACTCCACCAAGATTTTTAAAGGGTGGCTGAGAAGGGTTTAAGTGACAGATCAGTGTGAACACCAAGGCAGTGTATATATCGGGATCTCTGAGCTCAAAGTCTAAATAAAACAAGCCCAAGACTCCTCTCCTATTTCCCCCTATATTTTTAAATAGACTTTGTCTTTTAGTGCAGTTTTAGGTGCAGAGCAAAAATGAGCAGAAGGTACAATGGTTTCTTATGTACTCCCCCTCTCCCCTCCCCAACAGGCTCCTGCACCATCAAAATCCAAAGACACCTTTTTTTTTTTTTAAAGTAGGCTCCATGCCCAATGTGAAGCCCAATGCAGGGTTTGAACTCACAACCCTGAGATCAAGACCTGAGCTGAGATCAGAAGTTAAACACTTAACCGACTGAGCCACCCAGGTGCCCTAAGACATCTCATTTTCATCTGTCTTTTCTTAGGTTCCTAAACTCAAGGTTGGCCGGAAAGAGCTCTCTCTCTTTTCTATGATTCATGCATCTTACTCCCTTTGGGGAAACTAATGCTTATTGAACACCCACCATATGTTAAATATTTTCACTTACGTCTTTTCCTCTAATTTCTCAATATCCCTGAAAGATAGTGTTGTTAGCAACGAAAACTTAGATTACATGTTTTACCTCTAGAATGCAGAGGATGAACTATGTGAAGCTGTAAAAAATGGCTGAATATTTGCACTTTCATGTGATTCAACCTAATAGAATGTGAGAGAGTTTGTATTTGAACCCAGGGCAGTTTAGTTCTAAAGTCTAACCAGTAATATCTAAATGGGTGTCTCTTGATCAGACAGGGGCCTCCAAATGTGGGGCAACGATTGGGCGGATGCTAGTGGCACAGACAGTGAAAGAATTCACTTGAGGCAGAACAAAGGAGATAGTTTATTGAATACACCACAAGGGAGCAGTGGGCAGGACAGCAGAGGAGAGACTGTCTGCAGGGAGGCAGCGGGTGGTGGCTGATTTAAAGTGGGAAGGTGAGGAAGGATGGCCACGAATGGAATCTTCCCTTTTTTGGTAACTGTGCCTGGTTGTAAGTAGCCCATTGGTCAGTGAGGGCCTATGGCTGTGTTGAGGAGGATTCCCTGAGGGGCCTGTCTGTATCCAGCCGGGGGGTCCCCATGGGTCCTTTCTATATTCTATCCCTTAAGCCTGTTGCCTACAAGAGGCCTCTACAGACACTGCATTATACCCCACACTGCCCTGAGTACCACCTTCCTTTATGTTCCCTCAGCAGCTCTGTGGTTTCTGATTTATAGGCCTCCTCCCTGAAAGATTAGAATGAAGGAGATGAGAGGAAGGGCAGCCCAAGGCTGGACATACCTCAGTTGAGTCTAGGAGTATTTCTTTGGAGGTTAAAGCTAGAAGTTACAGGATTTGTCTATGTGCTGCCATTTATACCTCCCACCTGCGTGCATTTCCATTCAGCTATCTGATGCTAGGTCTCCTCAGTTTTTGTTTTGCTCGGTTTTGTTTTTTAATATGTCATTTTTAAGTAATCTTTAAACCCAACATGGGGCTTGAACTCACAACCCTGAGGTCAAGAGTTGCATGCTCCACAGACTGAGCCAGCCCAGTGCTGTTAGGTCTCCTCTGCTCAGCACACTCTATTGTAATCCTCTGGTTAATGGCCCCTGTAGGCAGCAAATTCCCCGAGGACTGTGGCTGTGACCGCCTTGCTCTTTCTAGTACCTATTAGAGTACTACAATTGGATGAAAATACAAATCTCACAAGTCAGCTACCCTGTCCTCTTCCCAGTGAGCACCCTTTCTGTCTCTGCCACACACACACACACACACACACACACACACACACACACACACACACGAACCCTGGCTGCATCTGTCCAAATACCCAGTCACCTGAGAACCCAGCCATGGCCTCCATGTGGATTCAATCTGTGTTTGTCTGACCAAGGTAAACTGGGCTAGGAAGGAAATGCTATTGTTTTCAGGCCTCTGCTAAGGACTGACAAAGGTAGGGCTTGAAAGAGTGACCTGAATAGAGGAGTTTTGTTATTTGAATGTGGATCCTTGTATTTTGTATTGTATAAGTTGAAACTTTCCCACTTGGTTTTTTCCATCTCTTTGGGGGACTGGACACTTAGGCAGTCTCTGGCAGAAGAGTGCCCTTGTCTTGTAGTCTTCTGGTTACTGAAGTGGAAGACACTGCTGTATTGTCCTTTCCCGGACAATGAAGGACAGTTGTCACGTGTTGGGGCAACGTATGTGTCTAATTTGGGGCTTCACTGTGCTAGGAGATGACGGGAGAAAGAAAAAGTCTGTCCTCTATCCTAGGGTCTAAGAACTTTATGTTTTGCATTTGAACACATTCTGGCTAGGTGTCTCACATCAACCGAAATGAGCAGTGGGGGTTGTGTTATAATTCTTATGGGCAAGAGGGGGAGGCTCTGATTTAAATTAATTGTATAAAAACAGAAAATTTGGGGGATGACTAGTTCAGGGTCACACAGGTAGTAAATGACAGAACCAGATATTTAGACCCACTAGAGCTCTATTTTTGCTTTAAAACTGGGTGAATGGAAAGCAACTTCATCTACAAATAACTCACTTGGAAGCTACTCAAATGTGTTTCTAGGGATTTGTAGGGACCAGTCATTTGACCCTTAGTTGGGACATATAGAACCCCTTATGAATATAGTCAATACTTCACCCTGTTTTATAGAGCTATGGCTTTGCCCCAGTGGTATCAGAGAAGTCCAGAAAAGAAATTTACTCTATATGCAAAAGTATTTATGAACTACACTTTTCCTTGAATGTTACAGTTCTAAAAAGAAAAAAAAATTAAATAAAACTCACCCACTTAGAGTTAGTTTTCACTTTGAATAATTACACATTATAAGAGGGTTTGCTCATAAGATCTGGAGACTCTTCTTCCTGCTAACCTATTTCTTCTTGAATCATTTCAGTTTATAGAACTGCTTTAAAGTGAGATCTGGCCGTATTTATTTTTGTTGCAAATAAGAACTCTTCCATGGAAGGCTGTGCTCCTCTCTGGCATATAACCTATTGTCTTGCAAAGACGTGATATCCATTTCCTTCACTCACTGATCCCAATTCACATCTTGTGACACAGGGAACTTCCTGAGGTCAAGAATGGCAATGGGAAGAACTTTGGTTCCAGCAACCTTTAATCTCCAACACATACTTTGCTTGCTGATTTTATCAATGGCTGTATGCTATCAATCTTTTTTTTTTCTTTTAAGTGCCTGCTCTTACCTCAGCAGCAAATTATGAAAGATATAAAATAAGACATAGTCCTTGTTCTCAAGGTGCTTGAAGAGTAATTGAAACACACACACACACACACACACACACACATGCATGAATATGAAGTTATGAGCAGTGGATTGGTTTGTAGACTTAAAATGGAAGTCTTGGGGTGCCCGGGTGGCTTAGTTGGTTGGGCGACTGCCTTCAGCTCAGGTCATGATCCTGGAATCCTTGGATCGAGTCCCAAATCAGGCTCCCAGCTCCATGGGGAGTCTGCTTCTCCCTCTGACCTCCCCTCTCATGCTCTCTTATTCTGTCTCTCTCTCTCTCTCTCAAATAAATACATAAAATCTTTTTTTTTTTGTTTTTTTTTTCTGTTTTTAATGGAAGCCTTGAGAGGAGTTAGCCCAGTTCTGTGTTGGACCCTGCAGTAAACACCAGGGTGGAAATCAGTTCAGGAGAATCCTGTATTTAACACTGATTGCTGTCAAGACTCTGGTCATGCAGTTTTTCTGGAAACAAGACAAGTTGTGACACAGAGAAAGTCTGATTAAACACAGTTGATCTACAAGTTCATCATTAGCCCAGTTCTCAAGCTCTAGGTACTAACGTTATAATGAAGGTTTATTGTATTCCCAATCATTTAATTTTAGCTTCATCACTGAGAGTTTCCTTCACTTACATGGGTGAATACTCCTCTGACGATATGTAGAAAAAGAAGCTCTCTTCCCCCACCAGCCCAGCTTCCCCTTTCTTGAGTACAAAAATTTTCTCAGATATTGTAACCAAAAGCTGACAAGAGTTGGTGATAAGGCAAGCAAGCACATGGAGGTTAATTTGGGATCCACTCCAGCTGTTCTTAGAATTGGACAATTTACATATGAATATTTGCTAATGGAGAATGAATAAATGGGATAAATCACGCAGATTTTTCTGCAGAAAGAGGTTGTAGAAGGGTGAGACTGTAATGCTGTCAGTTGGTTATGAACTCGGATTTCCATGTGGCAGATTTTGTTAACACCCGTGAAAGTACTTTGACCCACTGGATATAAGATTCAGGCTCTCATACTGTGATGAAACTATTTTATGATTATTATTTTTTAAAGACTTTATTTATTTGACACAGAGAGAGAGAGAGAGATAGTAAAAGAGAGAGCACAAGCAGGGGCACCCTATGCAGGGCTTGATCTCAAGACCCTGGGATCATGACCTAAGTCAAAGACGGATGCTTAAATGAGCCACCCAGGCACCCCAAGATGAAACTATTTTAGCAGTTCTACCTGAGCCTTATAAACTTTATTGTTTGTTTGATTCAGTGGACTCAATACCAAAGCCTGGAGAAGTAGTTCTATTTTTCATCTTTCCTCTTTCTTCTTTTCTTTCCCTGTTTTTCCTTTGTCTTTTCTACTTATCACAGGACGATAAAGCTCACAGGAAGACTGTTCAGATTGGGTGTATATTCATGTGCAGGTGTCTGGGATAGCCTACTTTTGGCCTAGTAATTTTCTTTCCTTTCCAGACACAATGTTAGTTTAACACAGGATTGGTTGAGAAGTTCAGCTGTCCCAGTCAGAGAGGGTGAATTTTTGTTTTTATAGTTAATAATAGCTAACATTTTCTGAATGCTTACTGCATGCCATGGATTGTGCAATGTACATTTTGTGCATTATTTCATTTAATCTTCTTAACACCCTAGTAAGAGTGATGCCATTATGCAGTCAAATGCTCTACCACTGAGCTATACCCCCAGAGTGATGCCATTATGGTCCTCCTTGGATAGATGAGGAGGTTGAGGTTTTTCTCACCTTCAGGGCCTGTGTTCTTGACTACTATACTTATACTTAACTGCCTAATATAGCACATTCCCTAATTCTATAACTTACCACATTCTACTAAATCAAGCAAAAACTGGCAGTGCTTCCTGGGCTGGTCTCTGGCTGAAATGCTGGAGCAAAAATGGAATGCTACACTCTATTATCATTTTTATCTTAGAGGAAGTCTTTGAGTTTCAATTTCCTTATCTTTAAAATGAGGGATCTGGAATCTTTTGCCAAATTAATTCAAGTATTGACTTCATTTTCTTATCTAGAATTTGGAATGGAGAGAGCCCACAGAATTTGCATCCTCCATTTTTTCCCCTTATTCCTTTTTTCTCTTTTAATTCCAGGGTAGTTAACATTCCATTTTTTTTCTTCCTTCAGATTTAAATATTTTTCCTGGTTGCATGGAGATCTCTTGACTGGCACCCGTTAGCCAGTGAACATAAGGTTGTTGAGCAGCCATGTGGAAGGCAGAATTCTAGGTGTTGTAGGTTGTAGGTGTTGTATTGTGTCCCTTATCCCATTGAATCTGCACAAAGCCCCCTGTGGAACAGACTTCATTATCTCCATTTTTTAAAGAAAAGCAACTGCACTATACCTGTGGGAAAACTGATGATGCACATGATGGAGTCCATAACATACACTGATGAAATTATTCCTGCTTCATATTATGTACTCAGGGAAGGGACTAACTTTGTGTACATTCTCCTGTGTGTGTACTAGTGTGTATACTCTTTAGTGAGTACATTCTCAGTGTACGCAGCTCTAAGCCTTAATAAGCAAAGCCCTGATTAGTATTTTTAGACTCATTAGGTTCCCCCACAAACCTGCTCCTCTTTTTCTGTTCCCTATTTTAGTTAATAGTATGCATTACCACCCACACGCTAGAAATCTCAGCATTGTCTTTGCTCCTCTCTGTCTCTTTCTCTCTCTCTCTCTCACACACACACACATACACACACACACACACACCAGCAAGCCCCACGGATTTCCCCTTGGAAATGCCTTTTGAGTCTTGCTCTCTCTACCTCTTTGACCCCAGACAGTCCCTGTCTCTATTCTGAGCAGTTGCTTCCTGACTCATTCACCTTTTTTACATCTGTTGTAAACTCCCCCTCAACACAGACCTGATCATGGCAATATTTTGCCTAAAGCTCCCTGATGAGTTCTTGTTGTCTAGTGACTACTATTCAGTTGTCTTAGCATGGCTTTCACAAACTAGTTGTAAACATTCTCTGCATTGATTTCCCACTCTTCACCATTCACCAGGCCATTCAAACTGTACTGGACATTCCATGGACAACATTTCACCAAATCTCTGTTCATACTTCACTTCTTCTGGGATGTTATTTTCCTTTTGTGTTTGTCAAGTTGTGATTGTTGCTGTTTCACCTCAACAAAAATGGTCTCCTTCATAGATTTACCATCAGAATCCCCTATCATCTTAAGCAATTGCAATTTTTGAAAATCCAATTTAACGATAAAGGCAGTGTATTGTTTTCAAAAACGTTTGCAACATAATTTCTTTAAATAATTAAGTTCCCAGTTATATTTAAGTTATAATTCTATATACAGCAATTTGGCTTTCAGAAGCAGGTTTATATGAATAAGAAAAAATTATTTTAATATACACGCTATCTTCCGATGCTTCAGAGAACAAACAGACTTTGGTGGTGTTCCTCATCCAGCGGCAAGAATGAATGGCTTGGGAGAACAGTTAAGTAGCTCCAGGGAAATCCTGAAGCTGCATAGTCCATTCATCCTTGACTGGGTTACTGATCCATCTGAATCTCGTTTATGTCATGGGTCGTGAAGAGGGCTGGGATAAGAAGAGAAGCTGTAGACCAAGGCAAGACTCAAGTAGGAACCTGGTTCCAGGACAGAGGGTGTGGGACAGTCAATGACAATTAATACCTGTGTGCTTTTCAGAACATCGAGCTGAAGGTTGAAGTAGAGAGCCTGAAACGAGAACTCCAGGACAAGAAACAGCATCTAGATAAAACATGGTAAGTTGCAGTTTGAAGCAGTTGACTCTTGGTTCTTTCAAGAGTCTGGTTTATTAATCTGAAAACAGTAGATTTGGAACCAAATTCCTTCACCTTAACTCTGGTGTGTGATTGTTGTGGCCAATTTAGAAACTCAGACAATGTGCTTTCTTTCCCTTTGGCTCTCCCTCTTATTATATCTGACAGACCTTGAGGTAGACTGGGAATTTACCTGGCTTAAGATTATAAACTTCATATTCAACAGTCAGCTGATAACATGAAGGGCTGATACAGATTTGGGGAAAAGTGGACACTCTCATACACTGCTGGTGAGAGTGAATTATGGCAACATTTTTAGTATGTAGCACTACCTACCAAAGGGAAAAATACATATTACCTTTGACCAGATAATCTCTAAAATGATTCTATCCCTCAAAAATAAAAGCACGAAGAAAAATAAAATAAAATAAAAGCACGAGTATGAAAGAATAAATGCAGAAGGATGTTTACTGCATTGCCACTTATAATGGCAAAAAACTAGGAATAGCTATCCATCACCAGGCCAATGGTTAAGACATTTTGATATAACCATACTGTAGAATATTTTGCAATCATTTAAAAGAATGAGTTAGCACTATATTATTGTCTTGGTGAGAGGTCCCTGGTAGACTAAGCAAGGGGGGGAAGGGTGCTGAGTGATATTTATGGTATAAGCCCCTTTGTGTAAAGACAGTCTCCTCTGTGTCTACAAGCTTGATTATGCTTAAAAACAAACAAACAAAAAAACAAGCTAACAAAAACCTAGAGGTTTATATACCAAACTCTTTAACATTACTTATATCAGGGAAATGAGATTAGAGTTTTGTTGGGGAGAAGACTTGTTCATTTTTTTCTTTATATACTTTTGTATTGTTAAAATGGTTACTTTCATAATTTATAGATTTTATCATTAAAAACCCCTTAGTTTTCAATAACAAGTATTGTTAAAATTGCTATTAAAAATAATTTTTAGATTCTATTCTGGGATCGGTATGTGTTTAATCTCATCTGGCATCCTTCTGTCTCTACAGTATTGCTTTTTTTTTTTTTTTAAGATTCTGCTTATTTATTTGACAGAGAGAGAGACAGAGAGAGAGGGAACACAAGCAGGGGGAGCAGGAGAGGGAGAGGCAGACTCCCTGCTGAGCAGGGAGCCACATGTGAGGCTCGATCCCAGGATGCTGGGATCATGACCTGAGCTGAAGGCAGATGCTTAACAACTGATCTACTGAGGTGCCCCTCTGTAGTATTTCTTGATATTTAGGATGACAGACCAGCAAGATCAGAATATTCAAAATTGGATTCAATCGTACACATGATGCTGGTATTACTAAAGATTTACTAAGTCATTAAACGAGCTAACAGACTTTAGGAAAACTTACGATTGAGAAATAAATTTTGAGATTTGTATAATGCTTTTAAAACATGTTTTATGTCAGTTTAACTTCTAATTGGGTGGCATTATCCTATTTTTAGAAGTGAGAAAACTAAGGTACATTAAAGTCTTTTTAAGTAAGTGGCAGAGCTCACATCTCTGGCATCAAGTTCAATGCCCCTTGTGACTTTGCAACAGCTGTAGTCTATTAAATCAGGCATTCCCTGCCAAGTTACTCAGAAAATGTGTAACTTCCATTCTCAAGATATTGTAGTTAGCTGTTGTCTGTTTCATTTATCAAGGAATATGAAGTCAAAGTTAAAGTTTGCAGGTCTCGAGTTATTTTCTTGAGTTGTGTCCTTTGTACAACCAAGACCCTCTACTCCCATTACTCCCACCCCTAATCTGTATAATGATATGGGAACTCCAGAAAATAGAGCCTCTGAGATGGTACTGAGTAGTGTCCATTATCAACCAAAGAATCCCATAATTTGGGAAAGCCCTCATTGGTCTTCATAGACACAGACTTCTGGGTCAAATATTAAAATACCACTGGGCTTGGATAGAGCAACTTTGATTTATCGTGAACCTATGAAGGCGTAATATTGTTCTCTGCTTTGAGAACAAGAAGATGGTCCATGGTTCTCAACAAATGGCTTAAAACCGGAATACACCCAAACAGGAATTAAGATAATTCAGCACCTGATATTGCCTCCAAATTGTTAATCCTCAAACATCCAAGGGCAGCTGTCGTTAGCTATAAATAAGCTGGTGACACCTTACCCGCTTCATGCTAGTGCCTGGACATTCATTCCTAAGGACATCAGAGAAGCAAAGCTGGGCCAGAACCCTGAGCTTCATAGATTAAATGTCTGTTCTCTGCATGGGACCATGGGGAAACTGGATAGGTAACCCAAATTCAGGACAGCCTGTGGGTTACTGGCTGTAAAGGAAGAGAGCATTTCTGGGCCTGTCCAAATGGATATTCTGTCCCAGCACCCTAAATGGAAGGAACACTTTAAATTCAAATAGTAAGAAAGACAGGGGATTAGCAAAACACTCTGGGAGAACTGTCTAAATGGAAGAGAGCAGGGACAGCAGAACATGGATGTTAAATTCTGAACCATTTGGTGCCTGCCCAGCTCCTAAATAAAAGATTCTCCTCTTGAAGCGATAGCAACATGAAGCCTCTAGGAAGTCAAGTGTATTCCGATTGACAAGCAACAAAAAAATTAGAGTTCCTGAAAGATTACCCAAAAAGTTTGGAAAAAGCAGTTCCACAAATAATTGTAGAGGGAAAAATGCTCCATTTTTTTTTCTCATCAATGTGACTCTGAATTATTGAAACAACCTAAATGGGTCCGTTTGGTAAATTATATGACTAGATATGACTGGCGAATGCTCTGTAGTTTCAGGGCTGATGTGGAGAATCTCAACAGCCATAATGAAGCTGAGCTCCAGCGCCAGTTTGAGGAGAGACAGCAGGAGACAGAGCATGTTCACGAGCTCCTGGAGAATAAGATTAAGCTGCTGCAGGAGGTGAGCAGGACTTTCAGAGATCCGTGGCTCCGGAACCCTTTTCATCCATTTCCTGACTGCTCTGCCTCCTGGCATTCACCTTTTCTTTCCCTCCATTTCTTCCCAAACTCATCCAAGTGTCCATGGTCTTGGGCTCCCAACCTGGGTGGGACTTCCCAGCCTCTGCAAAAAAGTTTTCATTCTTTTTTGCAGGAATCCAGGCTAGCAAAGAATGAGGCCGCACGCATGGCAGCTCTGGTGGAAGCAGAGAAATTGTGTAACCTGAAGCTCTCTGAGAAACTGAAGGGAGTCACCAAGGACAGGGACGAGGTACCAAAGGACCGGGTTGATACTGACCAATACACTGAGACCCTGGCCCAGCGGGACAAGTACGTGTCTCTGGTGTTCTGTTTGTCATTTGTCTTTTGCTTGTTCTTGAGGTGACAAAAGCATATATCAGCTGTGCTGGTCTGTTTTAAGGCCCTAGAGTAGACCTTCATAATTTGCAAGACTTTATGGCCACCACAACCAAGGATTTTCTTTTTAGTGTTGAGTCTTCAACAGTATCCATTAACAGAACTCACTTCTTAGCTGTCAGGAGCCCAATTAGTATTAGTAGAACAATGGTCAAATGGTGGCAGACAAGAGACATGGACTCACTTAGTCATGTTTATTGAGCACCTCCTACACGTCAGACACTGGCCTAAACACAAAGGTTATAGAGATGAAAGACCCAGGTCTTCTCGGTAAAAAAGATATGTGATTTTAAGAAGTTCTCTGATAGAAGTAGCATGGGATGCTTTTGGAACATAGAGGATTCTCATCTGTTCCAGACTAAAAGAGCAAGGTGCTGTTGAAAGTTTCCTGGGGGTGATGAAATCTGAGCTGGGTTTTGAAGAATGAATAGGAGTTCAAATAAATAATGTAGGAAGTGGGTAGGAAAGGGAAAAACTCTGTGCCAATGAAAAATTACACAAGGGAGACAGAGGGAACGGCGTGTTTCAAGACCAGCAAATAGTTCTACATGACTAGAGCAGAGGGTCTGGGAAAGACTAGTGGGAGGCTAGCTACACTGGGAATAATGTCTGATTGTGCTGGCTTTGTATGCTGTAAGGAAGTTGAGTTTTCTTCTAAAGGTAATTGGGCAATTGTTGAGGTCACCTCTGTCTGGGTTAATGCAGCAACTTCCTAATTATTTCTTTACTTCCTGTCCTGTCACTCTCTATTTTATTATAATCTAACAATTCAGAAAAGTTCTGAAGTGGAAAATTCAGCAGTATCAAACTGACACATAATTTAGGCCCTTAGATACATGGTACTAAAAAGCGTTCAGTAGTTTTTAACTGGATAGGTGAAAAACACACAGTGTACCTTCAATGAGTAATGTGATCTTTTTGAGACACAGATCTGATCACTGACATGGCAGAGTCATTTAAAATGCTCTCCACAGGTGCCTGGGTGGCTGAGTCAGTTAAGTGTCCAACTCTTGGTTTTGGCCTAGGTCATGATCTCATGGGTCATGAGATCGAGCCCTGTGTCAGGCTCTGTGCTCAGCAGGGAGTCCACTTGAAGATTCTGTCCCTCTGCCCTTCACCCCACTTACTCTCCTTCCCTCAAATAAATAAATCTTTTTAAAAAATTAAAATAAAATGCTCTCCAACACGTTCAGGAGTTAAGATCCATTCTTCCTAGCATGGTTGTCAAAGCCTTTTATGATCTGACCCCTGATTTTTCCCAGACTCATCCCCACCATGACCCCTTCACACTTCAGTGGTGCATGACTAGTTATAACAATGATGACTAAAGTTTGCTTCACTCTTACAATACAACTGAGCTGAGCACTATAATGTTATTTAATTCTCCTAACAACCCCAGAGGTAGGGATTATTGTACTTTATAAATGAAGAAACTGGCATTGAGAAAGTTGTGTAACATGGCCTCAGGCATTGTAGGCATCTAAATCCTGAATTCACATACCACCTCTAGAAGCAAATGATGCTATGTCAGTTCTCCTGAATTTTGCTTATGCTCTTCCTTCTGTGGAAAGCATCTGCTGTGTTTTTCCTTCCTGGTGAACTCCTATTCATACTTCAAAACTCACACAGGCATCACTTCTGTGAATGCTTTTGTGACAGCAGAATTAAGTCTCTATATTTTTGCCTTGTTTTATATACACAACCATTATTGTACAGTTCTCAGTGTGACATTATATTTGATTTCAGATTTTCCCTTCTAGATTCCCTGAAATTCTTGTCTCATGTCCGTGTCCCAACAAACACTTGTTAAGCAAACAAAACATGTGACCAATAAGTTAGGGAGTTTATATCAAATGGCCTTACCAACTTTATCCTGTAAAGTAGAAGAATAGATCATCTATAGAGACTGAGGGTCAAAGGGATAAGTAAGGTTGGAGGCTTGAGAAAAAAAGGAATGTTCTAGCATAGATACCATGGGGAATTTGATATGGAATCCACATTCATCATCATAATTACTATTTTTTATTTACTTATTTATTTGAGAGAGAGAGACAGTGAGAGAGAGCATGAGAAGGGAGAAGATCACAGGGAGAAGCAGATTCCCCATGGAGGTGGGAGCCTGATGGGGTACTCTATCCCAGGACTCCAGGATCATGACCTGAGCTGAAAGTAGTTGCTTAACTGAGCCACCCAGGTGTCCTACTATTTTTTTTTTTTTTGAGAGAGAGAGAGAGAGAGCACAAGCAGGTTGGAGGGCAAGGAGGAACAGAGGAAGAAGGAGAGAGGGAATCCTAAGCAGGCTCCACACCCAGTATGGACCCTGACTCAGGGCTTGATCTCACCCCTGAGATCACCCTTGATCTCACCCCTTGAGCCAAAATCAAGAGTTGGGTACTTAGCTGACTGAGCCATCCAGGTGCCCCTCATCATCATAATTACTATTACAGCTTGCATTTGCATGCTGTTTTTATGTTTTTAAAGTTCTTTTTAAAGTTCCTACACAAATCTTAGATGACCTTCACAGCCTCAATTAATTTATAACTTATAAATTAATTTATAAATTTTAAATAAATTATAAATTTTAAATTAATTTATAATTTGTCTATGTGCTTCCTACTTGACTCTCAGGTACCCCTCACCTATCTCCCAACTATTTCCCTCCCAAGGCATTATCCCTGCCTTACACACCTATGTAAGAATAATAATGACAATTGGAAATATTTCATTTAGCACCAGTGTGTTTTCCAAGGACAGGTATCTCTAATACTCTAAGACTTAAGAGAAAAAGCAAGATATACTCTGCACATAGCAGATGAGGAATAGCTGTTGATTGGAAGCTGTAGTTTGTACACTTCAGCACACCGTGCATGGTCTGATAATCTAAATCCTAGTCTGAATTTCCAGCCTCTTCTCTAGCCCTCACCTCTCCTCTGCAGCCTTTGTTCCAGTGACTCTTCCCCCCAAATATCTTGTATCTGAATGACTTCGTTCCTTGGTTCAAACTTCTCCCTGTTCCCGCAAAACAGTCCATTTTTCCAAATTTTGTCTCCTGAACATCCCACAGACTATTTCAAGTTCTATGACTCACGGTTTCTTCCTACAGTTCCACGGCCATGCTCAGTGTACTCTATATACGGTGGGCGCCTATGTCATGGTAGCACTCTTTACATTCTGTTCCTGTTATTTGTTTTTGTAGCTGTGTCTCCCCACTCCCTAAACCCCCAACATAACACACACACACCAAAAGAATTTAAGTTTCGACAGGGCAGGTTGTCTGGGTGGCTCAGTTGGTTGAGCATCCGACTCTTGATTTGGCTCAGGTTATGAGATCTCAGGATTGTGGGATTGACCCCTGCATCAGGCTCTGTGCTCAGCTGGGAGTCTGCTTGAGATTCTCTCTCCCTCTTCCTCTGCCCCTCCCTCCTGCTCTCTTTCAAAATAATAAATAAATCTTTAAAAAAAATTTCTACAAACCAGAGATTGTATGCTTTCCAACTTTATATTCCCAGGTATTGGGTAGAGTGTGTGAGTTTACATAATGATTATCCAGAAATTATTTCTTGAACGGAACAATAACAACCAGAAACACGGCTTCTGGGCTCTTATTACAAGAGTTACATACCTACATACTCTTATTACAAGAGTTACATACCTGTAGATCCATGGGTAAGCTTCAGGAGGTCTGTGAACCTAGTGAATATGTAAGCAGAAGGTCATTTGTGTACATCGTAGGGGCTACAACAGAGAATACATGGCCTTCCGTGAAAAAGTATGAGTTCTGTGACCCACAAAGGTAAAAACTGACTGGACTCGATTATGCTGTCTTTGGAATGGGCTGAATAATAAAGGCAATAATAGTATCATGACCGTAGGTGTTGTTCTGACTTCTTCTTTGCTCCAGAAGAATTGAAGAACTGAATCAGAGCCTGGCTGCCCAGAAGCATCTCGTAGAACAGCTGTCTCAAGAGAAACAACAACTGCTCCGTCTGTTGGAGGAGCCAAATAGCATGGACGTGCAGGTGAGTTGTGGGCAGAGCTTTTTGCCTCTGTGTTCCTTATCTCTTGCTACATAAGAAATGACTACCGATTTAGTGGATTAACACGACATACATTCATCATCCCACAGTTTCTGTGGGTCAGGGGTCCAGGCATGGCTTTGCTGGGTTCTCTTTGCCAGCGTCTCACAAATCTGAAATCAAGGTATGAGAAAACTGCTTTCTCATCCAGAGAGTCACTTAGGGAAGGATCGTCTTCTAAGTCCCCTCAGGTTGTTGGAAGAATTTATTTCTGGGTGGCTAGGGGTTGTGGCAGCTTGCTTCTTCACAGCCAGCAGCAGAGAGAAAGGGGGTTCCTTTGCTTCTCTACCTCTACACAGTCTTTTAAGAGGCTCACCTGATTGGGCTGGGCCCAAGTTTATAACCCTTTTGGTTAACTGAAGATCAACTGAGTAGGGACCTCAACAGTATGTACAAGATCCATTCACTTTTGCCATGTAATGTAGCATTCATATGCAGTGATATTCCCTTATCTTTGCCATGTTCTGTTCCTTAGAAACAAGTTGTCGGTCTCGCCCACACTCAAGAAGTGTAGGGATTATGTGAAGATGTGGTGGCTACCAGGGAGTGGGAAGCACTGGGGCCATTAGAATTTTGCCCACCACTCTGAATGATTTATAACTATATAGAATGTTTAATGTGGATTCTTTCTCAGTTACTGTTGTTTTTATTTATTTATCATTTTAATTCCAGTGTCATTAACCAACAGTATTATATTAGTTTCCGGTGTGCATAATGGTGTTTTAATATTGAAGAATTCTTACTATGGTATAAATAATTGTGTTAGTCTATACTGTTGCCCTTGGAAGTTACCTCAGAGGAAAATCCCCTCTTCCCTTCAACTTTTAATTTTCTAAAAAGGTATTTCCTAAAAGAACCCTAGAATATATCTTTGCCCAAGCAGCATAAACAATTACTGAGTATTCTTACAGGTCTTAGACCAGTGAGGTTTAACTTCTTGGTTCACACCTAGAGAGCTGGGAGTCAGGATAAAAGGAACAGGGAGAAGAACTAGCTTAAAGCAGTACTTCCTATCTTTTCTGTATCATGGCACAAACAAGAAATGATAATATTTGTAAGGTACAGTGGTAAGTGGATGGAGCTTCTTACTTGGAGGTCATCAGCCTGAGTGCTTGGGCCACGAAAAGGGCAGAAGAAATCACTATTTCAGCTGTACTTATAAATTTCTTGGACTGTGACTCCACTTTGGTTAGAAAGCTCTGGTTAACAAATTCAGGAAATGATGCATATACATATAATTAGGCAGATAGGAGGGGAAAATAAAGTTCATAGGCTTTTTACAAGATACAGATTGAAATAGCTGGAAAGTTTCTGAAGGGAATTTTATTCAAGCATAATCACCATACAGCGTTATGTTAGTTCCAGGTGTACAAAATAATGATTCAGCAATTCTATACATTTCTCAGTGCTCATCAAGATGAATGCACTCTTATTCCCCTTCATCTGTTTCACCCATACCCCCACCCGCCTCCCCTCGGGCAACTTTATTCTCTGTATTTAAGAGTATGCTTTTTTTGTTTGTCTCATTTTAGAAAGACTTTCTCATAGGCAAAGTCTAAACTCAAAGTTGTCAATTTCTGTGATTGCTCTCCAGGAGAACCACTGCAGAGTGTGAATGGTGCAGGGCAAATGGGTCACAATGAGAATTCTATCTCACGTTAATCTCCTAGACCAAAAGAAATCTTGAAGCACTTTTTTTTTTTTAATAATTAAGTTCTTCTGTTTCATTGAAAATGAAGAATTAGAAGCCATTTCACCTTTTTTTAATTTAAACATATAATGTAACCCCACCACCCTCTCCCAACCCCTCTCCCCCCCACCCCCCTCAGTTTGTTTTATGACATTAAGAGTCTCTTTTGGTTTGTCTCCCTCCCGATCCCATCTTGTTTCATTTTTTCTTTTCCTACCCCCTTAAC